>JAHHZJ010002386.1:0-41102 GCA_021437245.1 Aegilops speltoides
TCGGAAAGGTTCAGTGATTGGGTATTTTTAGTCTGGGAGCAGGAATGGGGAAGAGTATTGGGCCTTAATGGGCTTTAGTGGGAAGGAGCCGAGGCGGCGCCCTCCCAAGCCAGTCGAGGTGGACAAAGGGTTTGAGGCGCGGCCCTCCCTTCCTTCTCCACTTCCCTTCTTTCCCCCCCCTTGACCTAGTTGGACTAGGAAGAAGGAATCCTACTCCCGGTGGGAGTAGGACTCCTGGCCGCCCTCCTCCTGGGGCCGGCCTCCTCCTCCCTCCTCCTTTATATCACAGAGGCGAGGGGCACCCATAGACACACAAGTTGATCTACGGATCATTCCTTAGCCGTGTCGCGGTGCCCTCCTCCACCATATTCCACCTCGGTCATATCGTCGCGGAGTTTAGAAAAGCCTGCGCCGTGAAACATCAACATCGTCCTGCCTTGCCGTCGTCTTGTGGAACTCATCCCGACACTTTGCTGGATCGGAGTGGGGATCGTCATCGAGCTGAGCGTGTGCTGAACTTCGGAGGTGCCGTATGTTGGTATTTGGATCGGTCGGATCGTGAAGGCGTCTGACTACATCAACAGCGTTGTCATGGCGCTTCGCTTACGGTCTCACAGTGCGTGGGCGAACCTCTCCTCTCGTTGCTATATCATCACCATGATCTTGCATGTGCGTAGGAATTTTTGAAATTACTCGTTCCCCACGATGGCATCGAGCCTAGGTTTTATCGTTGATGTTATATGCAGAGTAGAACACAAGTGAGTTGTGGATGATATAAGTCATACTTGCTACCAGCATGTCATACTTTGGTTCAACGGTATTGTTGGATGAAGCGGCCGGACCGACATGCAGCTGCACGCTTCTGCGAGACTGGTTCTACCGGCGTGCTTTGCACACGGTGGCTGGCGGGTGTCGGTTTCTCCAACTTTAGTTGAACAGAGTGTAACTCGCTTGATCCCTAAGAAGGTTAAAGCGAGTCTATTTGACAAACTATCATTGTGGTTTTGATCGTGAGGTAAGCGGTTCTTGCTCAGCCCGTAGCAGCCCGTAAAACTTGCAACAACAAAGTAGAGGGCGTCTAACTTGTTTTTGCGGGGCATGTTGTGATGTGATATGGTCAAGGCGTGATGAGATATAAGTTGTTGTATGAGATGATCATGTTTTGTTGAAGTTATCGACAGCGGCAAAAGCCCTATGGTTGTCTCTTTGTTGCATAAGATGCAAGTGCCAAATAATTGCTTTACTTTATCGCGGTCACGATATAAATAGTTGCAAGAGCAATAGTTGGCGAGAGCGACCATGTGATGACACATTGATATAGATCAAGATGATGAAGATCATGGTGTCGTACCGGTGACCATAGAGATCATGACAATACTTTCTAGATGGAGATCAAAGGCGCAAGATGATCATGGCTATATCATGTCACATATTTTGATTGCATATGATGTTTATCTGTTATACATCTTATTATGTTTTGTTTGTGGTAGCATTTTAAGATGATCTCTCACTAATTATCAAGTGTTCTCCACAGTATGCACCGTTGCCAAAGTTAAATTAGTGCCCGGACACCACGTGATGATTGGGTGTGATAAGCTCTCGATCCATCTACAGCAGGTGCAAGCCAGTTTTGCACCACTGAGAATACTCGAGTTAAACTTGTGAGCCTAGCATATGCAGATATGGCCTTGGAGCACGGAGACCGAAAGGTCGGCGTGAATCATATAGATATGATCAACATAGTGATGTTCACCATTGAAAACTACTCCATCTCACGTGATGATCGGTTATGGTTTAGTTGATTTGGATCACGTGATCACTTAGATGACTAGAGATTTACGTCTAAGTGGGAGTTCTTAAGTAATATGATTAATTGAACTTAAATTTATCATGAACTTAGTCCTGGTAGTATTTTGCAAATTATGTTGTAGATCAATAGCTTGCGTTGTTGCTTTCATATGTTTATTTTGATATGTTCCTAGAAAAAATTGTGTTGAAAATGTTAGTAGCAATGATGCGGATTCGATCCGTGATCTGAGGTTTATCCTCATTCTTGCCTGAGAAAATTATGTCCTTAATGCACGCTAGGTAGCAGACCTATTGCGAGAAGCAGATCGCGAGGCGTTATGAGCGTTTAGCTAGCACAATATGATGACTACTTGATAGTTTAGTGCACCCACTAGCGACTTAGAATCGGGACTTCAAAGACGTTTTGAGCGTCATGGACCATACGAGATGTTCGAGAGTTGAAGTTAATATTTCTAGCAAATACCGAGGTGAGAGATATGAAGTCTCCAACAAGTTCTAAAGCTAAAAGATGGAGGAGAATCGCTCAACTAGTGAGCATGTGCTCAGATATGTGGGTACTTCAATCGCTTGAATCAAGTGGGAGTTAATCTTCCGAGATAAAATAGTGATTGACGAATTCTCTAGTCACCATCACTAAGTTACTAGAACTTCGTGATGAACTATAATATGCAAGGGATGACAAAAGTTATTCTGAGCTCTTGCGATGTTGAGATCGTGAAGGTAGAAATCAAGAAAAGAGCATCAAGTGTTGATGGTTAACAAGATCACTAGTTTCAAGAAAAAGGCAAAGGAAAGAAGGGAACTTCAAGAAGAGCGGCAAGCAAGTTGCTGCTCAAGTGAAGAAACCCAAGTCTGATCCTAAGCACGAGACTAAGTGCATCTACTTGCAAAGAGCTAGTCCTTTGGAAGAGGTACTACCCCGGTATTTGGTGGATAAGAAGGATGGCAAAGTGAACAAGGGTATATTTGATATCTGATTATTGATGTGTGCCTTACTAGTGTTTATAGTAGCCACTGAGTATTTGATACTTGTTGGGTTGCTAAGATTAGTAACTTCGAAACAGAATTCTGAGAATAAGCAGAGACTAGTTGAAGAAAGTGACGATGAGTGTTGGAAGTAGTTCCAAGATTGATATGATCATCATCGCACACTCCTATACTTCGGGATTAGTGTTAAACCTAAATAAATGTTATTTGGCGTTTGCGTTGAGCATGAATATGATTTGATCATGTTTATTACAATCTGATTATTCATTTAAAATTAGAGAATAATTGTTGTTCTATTTACATGAATAAAACCTTCAATGGTCATACACCCAATGAAAATAGTTTGTTGGATCTCGATCGTGTGATACACATATTAAGTAATATTGAAGCCAAAAGATGCAAAGTTAATAATGATAGTGCAACTTATTTGTGGCTTGCTGCCGTTTAGGTCATATCGATGTATAAGCGCATGAAGAAACTCCATAAAGATGGATTTTCGAATCACTTAGTTATGAATCATTTGATGCTTGCGAACCGTGCCTTTTAGGCAAGATGACTAAAACTCCGTTCTTGAACAATGGAATGAGCTCTTGACTTATTGAAAATAATACATACTGATGTATGCGAGACCAATGAGTATGAAGGCTCGTGGCAAGTATCGTTATTTTCGACCTTCACAAGATGATTTGGCGGATATGGGTATATCTACTTGATGAAACACAAATTCCGAAACATTTGAAAAGTTCAAAAGAATTTCCAGAGTGAAGTAGAAAATCATCGTAACAAGAAAATAAAGTTTACTGCGATCTGATCGCAAAAGCGAATATTTGAGTTCTGAGTTTGGTCTTCAACTAAAACAATGTGAAATAGTTTCACAGTTCATGCCACTGGAACACCACAACATTATGGTGTGTCCAAGCGTTATGTCGTACTTTATTGGATATAGTGCGATCTATGATGTTTCTTACTTGATTTACCATTGTCGTTTTGGGGTTATGCATTAGAAACAGTGCATTCACGTTAAAGGGCACCATCTAAATCCGTTGAGGCGACACTATATGAACTGCGGTTTAGCAAAAGAAACCCAAGTTATGCGTTTCCTAAATGACTCAAAACATTTTCTAGACACAACTCGGCCACTAAAAGCGATCAAGCGGTGGGGCTCCTAAGGTCGGGAAGGCTCGATTACCAACATAGCGCCCTCGATGCGGCTATATCTCCCGATGTCGAAACACGACTTAGAAACATAACCGCATTGAAAGCAATGTCGCAAATGAGGTAATCTTCACACAACCATGTAATACATAAGGAAAGAGATACATAGTTGGCTTACAATGCCACTTCACACAATTACATGAATAAAGCATTACATCATTGAGAAACAATCAAGGTCCGACTCGGAACCAAAATAAAGAAAGCCCCAAATCCGACAAGCGGTCCACGATCGACCCCAAGCTGGGCTCCCTCTTGATCAACTAGAAGCGAAACAATACAAAGGGCAAGATCTTCATCGAGCTCCTCCTTGAGTTTGGTTCGTCACACCTTTCGATAACATAGGCACCTGCAAACTGGTTTTGGAAGTATCGGTGAGCCCGAGGACTCTACAATCTCGCGCGAGATCAAGACTATTAAGCTTATAGGTAAGGTAAAGGCATGAGGTGGAGCTGCAGCAAGCGACTAGCATAAATGGAGGCTAACATACGCAAATGAGAAATAGCGAAGAGAAGGCAAAGCAGTGGTCGATAAGAGTATGATCAAGAAGTGATCCTATAGCAACCTCGTCAAGCATAACTCCAACACCGTGTTCACTTACGAACTCCGCCGGAAAGAGACCATCACGGTTACACACGGTTGATGTATTTTAATTAAAATCAACTTCAGGTTTCTACAACCGGACATTAACAAATTCCATCGCCACATAACGGGCACGGCTTTGAAAGTTTATACCTGCTGGGGTGTCCCAACAGCCCATGACAAGCTCTCGCGATCATCGAAGGAATAGACCTTCACCCAAGACACTCACGATCGGACTCGGTATCCGGTACATCAAGACATTTCGACAATGGTAAAACAAGACCAGCAAAAGCCGCCCGATGTCCGACAAATCCCGATAAGTCGCACGTACCTCGTTCTCGGGGCACCGGATGAGCAAGGCGTCGGGTTAGCATAGACCTGGTTGCCCGAAGCGCGGACATCGCTTCGAGTTGGACCAACACTCGAAGAACCTTGGCCGGGGGTTAAAATAAAGATGACCCTCGGGCTCGAACCAAGGGAAAAAAAAAAGGCTAGGTGAGGCAAATGGTAAAAGCAATGTTGGGCCTTCTGGACAAGTTTTATTCAAAAGCGACCCCATCGGGGGGTCCCATAAATCACCCGACCAGCGTAAGGGGCGCAAAATCCGGGAACATAACACGGTATGGCGGAAACTAGAGTGCAAGAGTGGAACAAAACACCGAGGCATAAGGCCGAGCCTTCCACCCTTTACCAAATATATAGATGCATTAATAATATAAGAGATATTGTGATATCCCAACAAATAAACATGTTCCAACAAGGAACAACATCTCCATGTTCAACAAGGAACAAACTTCAATCTTCACCTGCAACTAACAACGCTATAAGAGGGGTTGAGCAAGCGATAACATAGCCAAACAACGGTTTGCTAGGAAGGGTGTCAAGGTTAGAGGTTTGACATGGCAATTTGGGAGGCTGACAAGCAAATGGTAGGCATCATAAGCGTTGGCATAGCAAAAAGCGAGCAAACTAGCATAGCAAAGATAGTAGTGATTTAGAGGTATGATCATCTTGCACGAGATCCATGAGAAAGAAGAAACGAGTCCATGAAGAAGACAAATGGGCGTGGTCGAGCGAATCCTCACAACTCCGGAGCGAGCGAAGCTAACGAGAGAAGCAAAGGAAAGAAGCAAACAACATAGTAAACAACCATCGCATAATCTTGGCATGATGCACAACCAAGTATGATGCATGTCCGGTTTAATGAGGCATGGCATGACATGGCAAAGTGCACAAACAATCCTACAAATTAAGTGGAGCTCAATATGCAGCGGTGCATATTGATGAAACACCACGACAAGTTATTTAGTTTGATCCGTTTAGGTACCCAACAATATTAAATGTTGATTAACATGGCAAGGGGTGAAGCATATGAAAACTATCTAGCTAGGCAATTTTAAATGAGGCGGAAACAACAAACAACAATTCGGAAAATCCTCATGTGCATATTTTAGATTCGGTACTGTTCTGCCTAAACACAATTTTAGAGTTGTTAAACATGCAAGATGAGTGCACCATGTTAAACTAGGCAAAATTCTACCCCATTTACATATAAAGTTTATTAAAATCGAGATTCACGGTTATTTAGTTATGAAATAAAACATTTTAACATGGCATATGAGCAAATTTAAACAAACAGCATTTTAAACATTTTAAACATGGATGAAAATGGCATATTATGAAACTAGATGAAAAACTAAGCATTTTACATATATAAGTTGTTTTAATCCGATGCCGGTTGTGGAGTTATTATATGCATGAACTTTGAGGTTTTAGTAAAGCGTAAATCTATGGATAAATGGCAAAATCATGGTCGGAAAAAAAAAAATATCGTGGGCGAATCTGGCTGGCCCGATAGAGGAGGGGCTGGGGATTCTCACCCAGTGGGCCTTGGCGGTCGAGATCTGGAGGAGGCGGCGGGCGGCTTCATTGAGCATGGTGGGCCTGGATGAGATCTCCAGGCGCGTGGGGAGGCCTGTGAGGAGGTGTCGTCCTCCTCGATCAACTGGATCGGGAGGCAGGCTGTGGCAGTGGCCGTTCAGCCAGCGAGGCGGCGGCTGGCCAGAAGAGCGAAATGAGGCAGGCGAAGCGGCCAGCAGGCCATGGATCGGCGGCGGCAGCCGGATCCGGCAACAGCAGCGGTGTCTGTGAAGGCGGCAGAAAGCCCACAGCAAGCAGGCCCAGCAGCCAATGCTGCCAGAGGCGAAGCAGCGCGCAATGGTCGGTGGGGTCTGGCGAGAACTTGGTAGCCAGGGGCTTCTGGCGGAAGTCGCCAGTGGCGGCAGCCTTCCACCAGCGGCAGTGGCCCTCGGTAGCGGGCGGGATCCGCAGGCGGCAGCGGCTTCGCCGTGGCGAGTCGAGGCGAGTGAGGTCGCTTCAGGCGTGGCAAGCCTGTGGCATGTGCGCGACGGCAGGCGGGCCAGGCAGGCCAGCAGCCCGGCGGCGTGAGTGCCGTGGCGAGCTGACAGTGGCTCTTGGTGTTGTGCTGATTGTCCCGTGTGAATGGACATGTCCGGTCTTGGAGAGGGCATTTTAGGGTTTGGGAATTAGATCGAAAATGGAGGGAGGGTGTTTATATAGGTAGAGGAGCTAGGAGAGTCAAATGAGGTGCGGTTTTCGGCCCGCGATCGTGATCGAGACGACGAGAGCATGGAGAGGAGTTTGGTGGGTTTTGGGCCACTTTGGAAGGGTGTGGGCTGAAACAAAAAGGGCTTCACGGTTACCCGATTAACAGTTGGAGTACCAAACGACCTCCAAATGGCCTGAAACTTGACAGCGGTCTACGGAGGTATACCAAGGCAGCTTAGCAAACCTCGAGCCATTCGAAAGTTTAATACCCTTTACGAAAAGAGAAGCGAGGGGCCAGCAAGGGGAACATAGGGCGCGGATTGCAAAGCAGACAGACAGGGAAAAGGCTCGGATGCATGAGAGGCGAACATGTATGCAAAATGAAATGCACATGATGACATGATAAAATGCAAATGATGACATGGCAAATGCAACCATAAAGCAAATGACATGTAACAGCGAAAGCGAATAAGCGGCGGACACTGCGCATCGGATCAGGGTGTTACAACACTCCACGATGAGAGGATCTCGTCGAGATCTAGGATAGCACCGGAGGAAAAGCGGAAGAGAAAGAAGAAGTAAAACTAAGTTGCTTCTTTGTGAGCAAGTGAAACCACGAACCTTGAGAGGTTGAGCAATTTAAAAAAAGAAAAGTACAACGGAGATGAGCGAGATTGCAAATAATCCGGTAGGAAAAGAGGAACAAGGAGTATTACGAGAACTTGAAGGTTGAAAGACATGGAAATAAGAGCTTCACGAATGAAAAGAATATGACCACATTGGTATAATGAGATAGCCAAGGAACAAGAATGGCTGAATTTGGACAGCTCTCCGGTAGAAAAGAGAAGAAAAACTTGATGAGATGAAAAGATATTAAGAGATGATACAACACTCCGGTTAAATGGATAAGCAAGAAAAAAAAAACACGATCCTCAAAAAAAATAAAAAAATGAGGTGATGTGTGAAGCACAACATCACAATGCCTCTATAACGAAAGAATAGAAGTTAGATCGTTGGAATAAAAGAGCGGAGAGGAAAAAGACAACTTCTACCACAAATGAACTTGGAAAGCATCCTTGCAAGAAGGTTAGAAGCGGAGTTGTTGGAAAACCAACAACGAAAAGAACAAGCTTGTAGTGGGCTTATGGAAAACTTCTCAAAATGATGAGGTGACAACCGGCCACTAATGGAAACAATTGATTGGTTGAGAACACCAAAGAGATGAAAAACTTCTTTCACCAAGAGGATAAAGAGCAAGCTTGGGTCATACATAATCACCACAAATAGCAACAACCCTTAAGGAAAGGCTTTAGGTGAAATATGACACAAGATAACTCCAACGAAGAAGTTGATTGGTGAAAAGATCTCTTGGCGAAGAGAGAGAGATGGATTTAGAATACCTCATTCTTGACAACATATGAATCATGAAACATGAAGGAAATTGTCAAGAGTGACATAACACCATCTCAAAAGATAAGATAGAAGGAATTGCACTTTGGAATGCAAGATGAAGAATACTTGAGCTTCTCAAAACAAAACAAGTGTTGGGCACCTGTTTAATTTTTGAGTATAGCTTGGCGGATCATAACTTGAGAAAACTTGAAGAACAATTGAAGAATGAAAAGAATCCTTGATGGACCACCATGTAGAACCTCCATGAAGAACTCGGTAATAGAAGGATGATGAAAAGAAGAGAAGTTGAAAACACAAGGTAAAGCCTTGCAATGATTTAGATGGATCTTTGTGATGATGAGAGCTTGGAACTCCGGGAAAAGAAAAGATGAAACAACTGAAATCGAGAATTTATTCATCATGAACAAACTCGAGAAAGAAGGAATTAATCACTTGGATGAAACAAGAACAAGAATTATGTT
This sequence comes from Aegilops speltoides, assembly GCA_021437245.1. Lineage (NCBI taxonomy): Eukaryota > Viridiplantae > Streptophyta > Magnoliopsida > Poales > Poaceae > Aegilops > Aegilops speltoides. Next base: position 9,033 of record JAHHZJ010002386.1, read on the forward strand.
ATCGCGTATCCTTCACCAATTTAAATTGATGACAATCAACGGTTTGGCATACTACTTATTCTCGTAGAAATAATTAAAAGAGATATATAGCAAAATTGAGAAGGTATTGATGGAACCACGGTGGGATTTGGAAACAACGAATGAATTGAAATGATGAACAAGGAAGAGGGATCTTGAAAGAACCACCGTAAGAATTGAGAATGAACGTAGCAAAGGCATTATTCACCGGGAAGAATTGAAAAATGAATGAAGATACTTGAGGGGATTTAGATGCAAGAGAATGAAGAGAACATGAACTGATTAGAGGGTATTTGAATGATTCACTGGTAAAGATTTGGAGAATGAGAGCTGAAAGCTTGAATGAATAATTCTGAGAAGATGGCTCCGGAGAATCAAACTGAAAAGACTCTTGAAATGCTCCGGATGGGTGAAAAAAATTCTCACAATCGAAAACAATTATGAGAGGATGGCAACAAGCTAGCACCATGAATATTCAAGAGGATGGACCAAGATTTAAGAGAAACTCTTCTTGGTCTTCACATGCTGAGAATGACGATGAAACACCACCATGGATTGTTGAGACACTCCGGAGAAAGAAAAAGAGGAAAGGTTGGACCAAAGATGAAAAGAATTTGAAAGATGGAGAAAAGCATTTGGTGATGATAACTCATTCTTCACGTCAAACTTGGAAAATAATTTGAGAATGGCTCGATAATTAGAAGAGTCGAGGTAAGATCACAGGAAAAGACACATGGGTTAGGGCCCTCAAAAGAAAACACCGTTGGAAATGATTTAAAAGAGATGTTGCACGGTTGAATTAAATGACTTGAATGAGATACCAATCTCGAAAGAGCTTGAGCGAATCAGAGTGGAAACAGAATCTTGAGATATCTTGAGCACTCCGGAATAACAAATAGCGAAGTAGAATGATAATGAGGTGCACGGTATGAGAAAGCATTAGAAGCGAGGAAAGGAATATGATGAATATCGAAAGCTTGAATAGGATCCACGGAGAAGAAACAACAATGAAGGATGATGAACTTGAAGCTGTTGAGCATCTTCATGGGAAATCAACTGGTAAGAACATTGACGGAAAAGAATGGAGAAACTTCGCATAAATAAATGGATACTTGGTAAGAAATCTTAGTCCTTGAGAAAAAAGGGTGGGTGGGCGGGAAAATAAAAGCAACTTGGAGCGGATGAAACAAACACCGTTGAGAAACTTAGAATTGATCTTGCGGATGGGGAGAATGATGGGATCATCTCGAAGAAACACGCCGGTAGGAAAAAGAATTAACATGACAACCTCAATGATCAAAAGGATTAGTATTCACATAGCAATATGAGAACACCGTTTAGGAAAGGTATGGATTCAACATTTGACGAAGCAACTCGAATACCACAAATCAAAACAAAAACAAAGGATGGCTTGCAGAATAAGCGGAACAAACATATGATAGAGATTTCGTCCAAAGTTTTAAGTGGTGGGGCCTACACGGGCTCAATCGTGCAGCACCATCATGTACAAGGCGAGTGCACATGACATCTGAAGCGTCCCAGTCGGCATAGCCAAGGACTCTTTAAGACACAATGAGACCACTTTGTAAAACCAACCGTGAATAGGCGGACCACTAGGCGTGAACCCCAATTTCATATCATACATCCGTCGGAAAGATATCCTAAGAGCTACTTGAATTCCCACCTATGAAACTCCCGAAACTTTACGGTTATGCAATCTGCGGTGTTGGGGATCGAGGGGGGCAATATATATATCTCACCCAAGCTAACAATCCCTACATCCATTGTATCCATCCTTGACACATAACCAAGAAACCTTGAAATCGTCTACCTCAACCTTGAAAAGCATCCGTTATCGAGTCATGGCAATACTCGTACTCACCTCGATCTTTGGGTTAGCGGGGTTATCTCACCAACAACTGCATAAAAGAGATTTTTCGATGTCGGTACTAAACTCGGTATTCGAACTGCAAGCGATAAAATTATGGCGACAACACCTCGGGGCTCAACTCCCGGGACCTTGCCACAACCCTAAATGTCGGGGAGGCAACCAAGACAATGTTGTCATCATAAAACCATCGAACGATTCCAAGATACCAGCGTGATCCTGAAATTTTTTTAGTGAAATTTGAGAAGAGAAGAGTCAAAACTCTCGTCGGGAGACCTCACGAGAAGGTCGAAGGGAAGGGAGTAAAAAGAATTCCTAACTCTCCGATATATAATTCCTAAATGACTCAAAACATTTTCTAGACACAACTCGGCCACTAAAAGCGATCAAGCGATTGGGGCTCCTAAGGTCGGGAAGGCTCGATTACCAACTTATAGCGCCTCGATGCGGCTATATCTCCCGCGTGTCGAAGCACGACTTAGAGACATAACACATTGAAAGCAATGTGCATAAATGAGGTAATCTTCACACAACCCATGTAATACATAAGGAAAGAGATACATAGTTGGCTTACAATCGCCACTTCACACAATTACATGAATAAAGCATTACATCATTGAAACAATCAAGGTCCGACTCGGAACCAAAATAAAAGAAGAGCCCCAAATCGACAAGCGGTCCACGATCGACCCCAGCTGGGCTCCACTCTTGATCAACTAGAGCGAAACAATACAAAGGGCAAGATCTTCATCGAGCTCCTCCTTGAGCTTGGTTCGTCACCCTTTCGATAACATAGGCACACCAAACTGGTTTTGGAAGTATCACGGTGAGCCACGAGGACTCGGCAATCTACGCACCAGCGAGATCAAGACTATTTAAGCTTATAGGTAAGGTAAAGGCATGAGGTGGAGCTGCACAGCGACTAGCATAAATGGAGGCTAACATCGCATAAATGAGGCGAGAAAGAAGGCAAAAGCCGCGGTCGATAAAGTATGATCAAGAAGTGATCCTATAGCAACCTCGTCAAGCATAACTCCAACACCGTGTTCACTTCCCGAACTCCGCGGAAAGAGACCATCACGGTTACACACGGTTGATGTATTTTAATTAAAATCAACTTCAGGTTTTCTACAGGACATTAACAAATTCCCATCTGCCACATAACCGCGGAGCACGGCTTTCAAAGTTTATACCTGCAGGGGTGTCCCAACAACCCATGACAAGCTCTCGCGATCATCGAAGGAATAGACCTTCACCCAAGACACTCCGATCGGACTCGGTATCCGGTACATCAAGACATTTCGACAATGGTAAAACAAGACCAGCAAAGCCGCCCGATGTGCGACAAATCCCGATAGAGTCGCCGCGTACCTCGTTCTCGGGAGCTGCCGGATGAGCAAGGCGTCGGGTTGGCATAGACCACTGGTTGCCCGGCGCCGGACATCGCTCGGGTTGGACCAACACTCGAAGAACACGGCCGGGGGTTAAAATAAAGATGACCCTCGGGCTCCGGAAGCAAAGGAAAAAAAAAGGCTAGGTGAGGCAAATGGTAAAAGCAATGTTGGGCCTTCTTTGGACAAGTTTTATTCAAAGCGAATGTCGGGGGTCCCATAAATCACCCGACCAGCGTAAGGGGCATAAAATCCGGGAACATAACACGGTATGGCGGAAACTAGAGGCGGCAAGAGTGGAACAAAACACCGGGCATAAGGCCGAGCCTTCCACCCTTTACTAAATATATAGATGCATTAATAATATAAGAGATATTGTGATATCCCAACAAATAAACATGTTCCAACAAGGAACAACATCTCCATGTTCAACAAGGAACAAACTTCAATCTTCACCTGCAACTAACAAGCGCTATAAGAGGGCTGAGCAAAGCGGTAACATAGCCAAACAACGGTTTGCTAGGAAGGTGTCAAAGGTTAGAGGTTTGACATGGCAATTTGGGAGGGTGACAAGCAAATGGTAGGCATCGTAGCGTTGGCATAGCAAAAAGCGAGCAAACTAGCATAGCAAAGATAGTAGTGATTTCGAGGTATGATCATCTTGCACGAGATCCATAAGGAAGAAGAAACGAGTCCATGAAGAAGACAAGCGGGCGTAGTCGAGCGAATCCTCACAACTCCGGAGCAAGCCGAAGCTAACGAGAGAAGCAAACCGGAAAGAAGCAAACAACATAGTAAACAACCATCGCATAATCTTGGCATGATGCACAACCAAGTATGATGCATGTCCGGTTTAATGAGGCATGGCATGACATGGCAAAGTGCACAAGCAATCCTACAAATTAAGTGGAGCTCAATATGCAGCGGTGCATATTGATGAAACACCACGACAAGTTATTTAGTTTGATCCGTTTAGGTACCCAACAATATTAAATGTTGATTAACATGGCAAGGGTGAAGCATATGAAAACTATCTAGCTAGGCAATTTTAAATGAGGCGGAAACAACAAACAACAATTAGGAAAATCCTCATGTGCATATTTTAGATTCGGTACTGTTCTGCCCTAAACACAATTTTAGAGTTGTTAAACATGCAAGATGAGTGCACCATGTTAAACTAGGCAAAATTCTACCCCATTTACATATAAAGTTTATTAAAATCAGAATTACGGTTATTTAGTTATGAAATAAAACATTTTAACATGGCATATGAGCAAATTTAAACAAACAGCATTTTAAACATTTTAAACATGGATGAAAATGGCATATTATGAAACTAGATGAAAAACTAAGCATTTTACATATATAAGTTGTTTTAATCCGATGCAGTTGTGGAGTTATTATATGCATGAACTTTGAGGGTTTAGTAAAAGCTGTAAATCTATGGATAAATGGCAAAATCATGGTCGGGAAAAAAAAATATCGTGGGCGAATCTGGCTGGCCCGATAGAGAGGAGGGCTGGGGATTCTCACCCAGTGGGCCTTGGCCGGTCGAGATCTGGAGGAGGCGGCGGGCCGGTGGGGCAGGCCCAGTTGAGCCTGGATGCTGGGCGTGGGGCGCCTCAGTGAGGCCGCAGCGGAGGGTGGTCCTCCTCCGATCAACTGGATCGAAGGAGGCTGTGGCGGCGGCCGTTCAGCCAGCGAACAGCGGCTGGCTTTGGCAAGGAGGAGGCCAGAGCGGCAGCAGGGCCATGGATCTGACCATTGGCGCGGATCCGGCAACAGCGGTGTCTGGCGAAGGCGGCGAAACCCACGCAAACGCAGGGCGGCAGCGTTGCAGGCTTGAGCGGCGGAGTGGTCGGTCTGAAGCTGAGCGAAACTTGGCCTTGGAACTTCTGTGCGAAGTCGCCAGCGTGGCCTTCTGCACTGCCAGCCAGCGGCCTGGTAGGAGCCGAGATCACGCCTGGCCAGTGGCCTTCCTTCATGGCCAAGAATCGAGCCTGTGCCTTCGAGCCCAGCCAGCAGGCCTTGAACATGGTGGAAGCTTGAGCAGGCAGGCCAGCGGCAGCAGGTGTGCCAAGTGGCGTGGCGGCCAGTGGCTCTTGGTAATGCGTGATTGTCCGTGGCGTGAGCGGACATGTCCAGTCTTGTGGAGAGGGCATTTTAGGGTTTCGGAGAATTAGATCCAGAAATGGAGGGAGGGTGTTTATATAGGTAGAGGGAGCTAGGAGAGTCAAATGAGGTGCGGTTTTGGCCACTTGATCGTGATCGAACGGCCGAGAGCATGGAGAGGAGTTTGGTGGGTTTGGGCCACTTTGGAAGGGTGTTGGGCTGAAACAAAGAGGGCTTCTACGGTTACCGATTAACCGTTGGAGTTAAGCGACCTCCAAATGGCACGAAACTTGCAGGCGGTCTACGGTGGTATACCAAGGCAGCTTGGCAAACCTCGACCCATTAGAGAAAGTTTAATACCCCACACGAAAAAAAGAGCGAGGGGCGTGGGGAACATAGGGCGCGGGATTGCAAAAGCAGACAGCCAGGAAAAGGCTCGGATGCATGAGGCGAACATGTATGCAAAATGAAATGCACATGATGACATGATAAAATGCAAATGATGACATGGCAAATGCAACCGCATAAACAAATGACATGCAAGCGAAGGCGAATAAGCGGCAGACACTGGCGCGCCGGATCCGGGTGTTACATAAATGAATGGATCTTCAAGAGAAGGCAGACACTAATAGTAGTATTACTATCTACCAAGCTCGACTTGTTGCGAAAGGTTTTCAACAAGTTCAAGGTGTTGAATACGATGAGATTTTCTCACTCGTATCGATGCTTAAGTTTGTCAGAATCATGTTAGCAATTGCCATATTTTATGAAATCGGCAAATGAATATCAAAACTGCATTCCTTAATGGATTTATTAAAGAAGAGTTGTATATGATGCAACGAGAAGGTTTTGTCAATCCTAAAGGTGCTAACAAAATGTGCAAGCTCGATGATTCATCTATGGACTGGTGCAAGCATCTCGGAGTTGGAATATCGCTTTGATAAATTGATCAAAGCATATAGTTTTATATGGACTTACGATGAAGCTGTATTTACAATAAAGTGAGTGGGAGCACTCTGACCTTCGATTAGTATATGAGTGACATATTGTTGATCGAGAAATGATGTAGAATTTTACGCAAAGCATAAAGGAGTGTTTTAAAGGAGTTCTTTAAAAGAAAAGACCTCGGTAAAAACTACTTACATATTGAGCATCAAGATCTATTGAGATAGATCAAGGCGGCATGATAAGATTTTCAATGAGTACATACCTTGGCAAGATTTTGAAATAGTTCAAAATGGAATAGTCAAAGAAAGAGTTCTTGCATGTGTTGCAAAGGTATGAAATTGAGTAAGACTCAAATCCGACCACAACGAGAAAATAAAAAAAGAATGAAAAGTCATTCCCTATGCATCGATCATAGGTTCTATAAAGTATGCTATGCTATGTACGGACCTATTGTATACCTTGCTCTGAATTTGGCAAGGGGTACAATAGTGATCTAGGAATAGATCCTTTGGACATTGGTCAAGAATATCCTTAGTAAGGACTAAGGAGATCTTTCTCGATTATGGAGGTGATAAAAGAGTTTGTTGTAAAAGTTACATCGATTGCAAACTTTTACACTGATCGAATGACTCTAAGTCTCAACCTGGATACATATTGAAAGTGGGAGCAATTAGCTAGAGTAGCTCCGTGCGAGCATTGTGGACATAAAATATTTGCAAAATACATACGTGAAGGAAATATGCCCTAGAGGCAATAATAAAGTTATTATTTATTTCCTTATTTCATGATAAATGTTTATTATTCATGCTAGAATTGTATTAACGGAAACATAATACATGTGTGAATACATAGACAAACATAGTGTCACTAGTATGCCTCTACTTGACTAGCTCATTTATCGAGAGATGGTTATGTTTCCTAGCCATGGACAAAAGAGTTGTCATTTGATTAGCGGGATCACATCATTAGGAGAATGATGTGATTGACTTGACCCATTCCGTTAGCTTAGCACTTGATCATTTAGTATGTTGCTATTGCTTTCTTCATGACTTATACATGTTCCTGTAACTATGAGATTATGCAACTCCGTTTACGGAAGAACACTTTGGTACTACCAAGCGTCTAGCGTGGCTGGGTGATTATAAAGAATTACTACAGGTGTCTCGAAGGTACATGTTGAGTTGGCGTATTCGAGATTAGGTTTTGTCACTCCGATTGTCGGAGAGGTATCTCTGGGCCCTCTCGGTAATGCACATCATTATAAGCCTTGCAAACAACGTAACCAATGAGTTGGTTACGGGATGATGCATTCTGAGCGAGTAAAGAGACTTGCGGTGGCGAGATTGAACTAGGTATTGGATACCGGCGATCGAATCTCGGGCAAGTAACATACCGATGACAAAGGAACAACGTATGTTGTTATGCGGTTTGACCGATAAAGATCTTCGTAGAATATGTAGGAGCCAATATGGGCATCAGGTCCGCTATTTTTTATTGACCGAGAATAGTTCTAGGTCATGTCTACATAGTTCTCGAACCCATAAGTCCATGCGCAAGGTTTCGATGGCGGTTATATTATGAGTTTATGAGTTTTGATGTACGAAGGAGTTAGTCCGGATGAGATCGGGGACATGACGAGAGTCTCGAAATGGTTGAGGCGTAAAGATCGATATATTGGACGACTATATTCGGAGTTCGGAAGGTTCAGCGATTGGGTATTTTGGAGTCTGGGAGATTCTGAGGAATATTTGGGGAAGTATTGGGCCTTATTGGGCCTGTGGGAGAGGGGCTACCTAGGGTGGCGCCTCCCATGGCCTAGTCCGAATTGGACTAAGGGAGAACGCGCACCCCTCCTTCCTTCCTTCTCTCTTCCCTTCCTTGTCTCCTACTCCTAATACATGGAAGGACTCCTAGTTGGACTAGGAAAGGGTAATCCTACTCCGGTGGGAGTAGGACTCCCCTAAGGCGCTCATAGTAGAGGCGGCCCTCCCCTCCTCCCTCCGTTATATCACGGGGTAGGGGCACCCATAGACACACAAGTTGATCTCGGATCGTTCCTTAGCCGTGTGCGGTGCCCGTTCCACATATTCCACCTCGGTCATATCGTCGCGGAGTTTAAGCGAAGCCTGCGCCGATAGAACATCATCATCGTCCTGCGCCGTCGTCTTGTGGAACTCATCTCGGGCCTTTGCTGGATCGAAGGGCGGAGATCGTCATCGAGCTGAGCGTGTCTGAACTTCGGAGGCTCCGTGCGTTCGGTGCTTGGATCGGTCGGATCGTGAAGGCGTCGACTACATCAACAGCGTTGTGCTAGCGCTTCGCTTACGGTCTCACGAGTACATGGGCGAACACTCTCCCTCTCGTTGCTATATCATCACCATGATCTTGTGTGTGCGTAGGAAATTTTTGAAATTACTCGTTCCCCAATAGTGGCATCGAGCCTAGGTTTTATCGTTGATGTTATATGCAGAGTAGAACACAAGTGAGTTGTGGGCGATATAAGTCATCTGCCTACCAGCATGTCATACTTTGGTTGGCGGTATTGTTGGATGAAGCGGCCGGACCGACATTACGCGTCGCTTCTGCGAGATTGGTTCTCTACCGCGTGCTTTGCACACAGGTGGCTGGCGGGTGTCGGTTTCTCCAACTTTAGTTGAACCGAGTGTAGCTCGCCGGTCCTTGCGAAGGTTAAACAGCACCAACTTGACAAACTATCGTTGTGGTTTTGATGCGTAGGTGAAATTGGTTCTTGCTTAAGCCGTAGCAGCCACGTAAAATTTGCAACAACAAAGTAGAGGGCGTCTAACTTGTTTTTGCAGGGCATGTTGTGATGTGATATGGTCAAGGCGTGATAAGATATAAGTTGTTGTATGAGATGATCATGTTTTGTTGAAGTTATCGACAGCTGGCGAAGCCCTATGGATGTTTCTTTGTTGCATAAGATGCAAGTGCCAAATAATTGCTTTACTTTATCGCGGTCACGATAGCAATAGTTGCAAGAGCAATAGTTGGTGAGACGACCATGTGATGACACATTGATATAGATCAAGATGATGAAGATCATGGTGTCGTGCGGTGACGATAGAGATCATGACAATACTTTGGAGATGGAGATCAAAGGCGCAAGATGATCATGGCCATATCATGTCACATATTTTGATTGCATATGATGTTTATCTATTATACATCTTATTCTTGCTTTGATTGCGGTAGCATTTTAAGATGATCTCTCACTAATTATCAAGAAGTGTTCTCCTGAGTATGCACCGTTGCCAAAGTTAAATCGTGCCGGACACCACATGATGATCGGGTGTGATAAGCTCTCGTCCATCTACAGCGGGTGCAAGCCAGTTTTGCACCATGAGAATACTCGAGTTAAACTTGGCGAGCCTAGCATATGCGAGATATGGCCTCGGAACATGGAGACCGAAAGGTCGGCGTGAATCATATAGTAGATATGATCAACATGAGATGTTCACCATTGAAAACTAATCCATCTCACGTGATGATCGATTATGGTTTAGTTGATTTGGATCACGTGATCACTTAGATGAGTAGAGATGTCTGTCTAAGTGGGAGTTCTTAAGTAATATGATTAATTGAACTTAAATTTATCATGAACTTAGTCTGGTAGTATTTTGCAAATTATGTTGTAGATCAATAGCTTGCGTTGTTGCTTTGATATGTTTATTTTGATATGTTCCTAGAAAATTGTGTTGAAAATGTTAGTAGCAATGATGCGGATTGGATCCGTGATCGAGGTTTATCCTCATTCTTTGCCGGAAGAATTATGTCCTTAATGCACGCTAGGTAGCGGACCTATTGCGAAGCGGATGTAGGCGTTATGAGCGTTTGGCTAGCTCAATATGATGACTACTTGATAGTTTTGTGCACCATGCTTTATGGCTTAGAATCGGGACTTCAAAGATGTTTTGAACATCATGGACCATATGAGATGTTCGAGGAATTGAAGTTAATATTTCAAGCAAATACCGAGTTGAGAGATATGAAGTCTCCAACAAGTTCTATAGCTAAAAGATGGAGAGAATCGCTCAACTAGTGAGCATGTGCTCAGATTATGCAGGTACTTCAATCGCTTGAATCAAGTGGGAGTTAATCTTCGAGATAAGATAGTGATTGTGAATTCTCTAGTCACCATCACCAAGTTAGTAGAACTTTGTGATGAACTATAGTATGCAAGGGATGGCGAAAGTGATTCCCAAGCTCTTCGTGATGTTGAAATCGTGAAGGTAGAAATCAAGAAAGAGCATCAAGTGTTGATGATTGACAAGACCACTAGTTTCAAGAAAGGGCAAAGGGAAAGAAGGGAACTTCAAGTAGAATGACAAGCAAGTTGTCACTCAAGTGAAGAAGCCCAAAGCTGAACCAAAGCACTGGCGAGTGCTTACCTGCAAAGAAATAGTCCTTTGGAAGCGGAAATGCCACGAATATTTGGTGGATAAGAAGGATGGCAAAGTGAACAAGGGTATATTTGATATCTGATTATTGATGTGTGCCTTACTAGTGTTTATAGTAGCCCTGAGTATTTGATACTTGTTGGTTGCTAAGATTAGTAACTCGAAGCAGGAGTTATAGAATAAGCAGAGACTAGTTGAAGGGAAGTGACGATGAGTGTTGGAAGTAGTTCCAAGATTGATATGATCATCATCGCACACTCCTATACTTTCGGGATTAGTGTTAAACCTAAATAAATGTTATTTGGCGTTTGCGTTGAGCATGAATATGATTTGATCATGTTTATTGCGATCTGTTATTCATTGAAGTTAGAGAATAATTGTTGTTACATTTACATGAATAAAACCCGATGGTTATACACCCAATGAAAATAGTTTGTTGGATCTCGATCGTAGTGATACACATATTCATAATATTGATGCCAAAAGATGCAAAGTTAATAATGATAGTGCAACTTATTTGTGTACTTGCCGTTTAGAGTCATATCGATTGTAAAGCGCATGAAGAAACTCCATAAAGATGGATTTTGGAATCACTTGGTTATGAATCATTTGATGCTTGCGAACCGTGCCTTTTGGGCAAGATGACTAAAACTCCGTTCTCGGAACAATGGAGCGAGCTCTTGACTTATTGGAAATAATACATACCGATGTATGCGATCCAATGAGTGTTGATGCTCGTGGCAAATATCGTTATTTTCGACCTTCACAAGATGATTTGAGTAGATATGGGTATATCTACTTGATGAAACATAAGTCTGAAATAGTTGAAAGGTTCAAAGAATTTTAGAGTGAAGTGGAAAAATCATCGTAACAAGAAAATAAAGTTTCTGCGATCGATCACGGAGGAGAATATTTGAGTTCTGAGTTTGGTCTTCAACTAAAACAATGTGGAATAGTTTCACAGCTCCGCCACAGAACACCACAACATTATGGTGTGTCGAGCGTCGTAACCACACTTTATTGGATATGGTGCGATCTATGATGTCTCTTCTTGATTTACCACTATTGTTTTGGGTTATGCATTAGAGACAGCTGCATTCACGTTAAAGGGCACCATCTAAATCCGTTGAGGCGACACCATATGAGCTGTGGTTTAGCAAGAAACCCAAGTTGTCATTTCTTAAAGTTTGGGGCTGCGATGCTTATTTGAAAAAGTTTCATCTGATAAGCTCGAACCCAAATCGATGCGTCTTCATAGAATACCCAAAGGAAATTGTTGGCTACACCTTCTATCACAGATCCGAAGGCAAGATATTCGTTGCTAAAATGGATCCTTTCTAGAGAAGGAGTTTCTCTCGAAAGAAGTGAGTGGGAGGAAAGTAGAACTTGATGAGGTAATTTGTACCTTCTCCCGAATTGGAAAATTGTTCATCACTGAAATCAGTTCGATGATTTCTACACCAATTAGTGAGGAAGCTAATGATGATGATCATGAAACTTCATATCAAGTTACTAAAGAACCTCGTGGGTCTTCGAGTATGGTCCGCTTTTGAGTGAGTGCAGTAATCTGTTACGGAAGTCATGTTACTAGACCATGATGAACCTACGAACTATGAGAGCGATGATGAGCCAGATCCATAAAATGGCTTAAGGCCATGAAATCGAGATGGGATCCATGTATGAGAACAAAGTGTGGACTTTGGTGGAGTTGCTCGATGATCGGCAAGCCATATTGTATAAATGGATCTTCAAGAGGAAGGCGGACAGCGATAGTAGTATTACTATCTACCAAGCTCGACTTGTTGCGAAAGGTTTTCAACAAGTTCAAAGTGTTGAATCGATGAGATTTTCTCACTCGTATCGATGCTTAAATCATGCGAATCATGTTAGCAATTGCCACATTTATGAAATCGGCAAATGGATGTCAAAACTGCATTCCTTAATGGATTTATTAAAGAAGAGTTGTATATGATGCAACGAGAAGGTTTTGTCAATCCTAAAGGTGCTAACAAAATGTGCAAGCTCGATGATCCATCTATGGACTGGTGCAAGCATCTCGGAGTTGGAATATCGCTTTGATAAGTTGATCAAATCATATAGTTTTATATGGACTTACGATGAAGCTTGTACTTACAATAAAGTGAGTGGGAGCACTACTGCCTTTATGATTAGTATATGTGAGTGACATATTGTTGATCGAAATGATGTAGAATTTTACGCAAAGCATAAAGGAGTGTTTTAAAGGAGTTCTTTAAAAGAAAAGACCTCGATAAAAGCTACTTACATATTGAGCATCAAGATCTATTGAGATAGATCAAGGCGGCTTGATAAGATTTTCAATGAGTACATACCTTGGCAAGATTTTGAAATAGTTCAAAATGGAGCAGTCAAAGAAAGAGTTCTTGCTGTGTTGCAAAGGTATGAAATTGAGTAAGACTCAAATCCCACCACACGAGAAAATAGAAAGAGAATGAAAAGTCATTCCCTATGCCTCGGTCATAGGTTCTATAAAGTATGCTATGCTATGTACGGACCTATTGTATACCTTGCTCTGTATTTGGCAAGGGGTACAATAGTGATCTAGGAGTAGATCCTTTGGACATTGGTCAAGAATATCCTTAGTAAGGACTAAGGAGATGTTTCTCGATTATGGAGGTGATAAAAGAGTTTGTTGTAAAAGTTACATCGGTGCAAACTTTTACACTGATCGAATGACTCTAAGTCTCAACTTTGGATACATATTGAAAGAGGAGCAATTAGCTAGAGTAGCTCCATGCGAGCATTGTGGACATAAAATATTTGCAAAATACATACGGCTCTGAATGTAGCCAGACCGTTGACTAAGCTTCTCTCACGAGCAAAACATGATCACACCTTAGTAATCTTTGGGTGTTAATCACATAGCAATGTGAACTAGATTATTGACTCTAGTAAACCCTTTGGATGTTGGTCACATGATGATGTGAACTATGGGTGTTAATCATATCTGAGATATGAATATTGGTGTTAAATCACATGGCGATGTGAACTAGATTATTGACTCTAGTGCAAGTGGGAGGCTGAAGGAAATATGCCTAGAGGCAATAATAAAGTTATTATTTATTTCCTTATTTCATGATAAATGTTTATTATTCATGCTAGAATTGTATTAACGGAAACATAATACATGTGTGAATACATAGACAAACATAGTGTCACTAGTATGCCTCTACTTGACTAGCTCGTTTATCGAGAGATGGTTATGTTTCCTAGCCATGGACAAAAGAGTTGTCATTTGATTAGCGGGATCACATCATTAGGAGAATGATGTGATTGACTTGACCCATTCCGTTAGCTTAGCACTTGATCGTTTAGTATGTTGCTATTGCTTTCTTCATGACTTATACATGTTCCTGTAACTATGAGATTATGCAACTCCGTTTACGGAGGAACACTTTGGGTACTACCAAGCGTCACAACATAACTGGGTGATTATAAAGGGTACTACAGGTGTCTCGAAGGTACATGTTGAGTTGGCGTATTTGAGATTAGGTTTTGTCACTCCGATTGTCGGAGAGGTATCTCTGGGCCCTCTCGGTAATGCACATCATTATAAGCCTTGCAAGCAATGTAACCAATGAGTTGGTTACGGGATGATGCATTACTGAGCGAGTAAAGAGACTTGCGGTGGCGAGATTGAACTAGGTATTGGATACCGGCGATCGAATCTCGGGCAAGTAACATACCGATGACAAAGGAACAACGTATGTTGTTATGCGGTTTGACCGATAAAGATCTTCGTAGAATATGTAGGAGCCAATATGGGCATCAGGTCCGCTATTGGTTATTGACCGAGAATAGTTCTAGGTCATGTCTACATAGTTCTCGAACCGTAAGTCCCTTGCGCAAGGTTTTGATGGCGGTTATATTATGAGTTTATGAGTTTTGATGTACGAAGGAGTTGAGTCCGGATGAGATCGGGGACATGACGAGAGTCTCGAAATGGTCGAGGCGTAAAGATCGATATATTGGACGACTATATTCGGAGTTCGGAAGGTTCGAGTGATCCGGGTATTTTTGAATCTGGGGAGTTACGAGAATTCGCCGGGAGAAGTATTGGGCCTTATTGGGCCTTAGTGAGAAGGCTGCCTAGGGCAGGCGCGCCCCCCAGGCCTAGTCCGGGTGGACTAGGGTTTGGGCGCCCCTCCCTTCCTTCCTTCTCTCTTCCCTTCCTTGTCTCCTACTCCTACTACATGGAAGGACCCCTAGTTGGACTAGGAAGGGAATCCTACTCGGTGGGAGTAGGACTCCCCATGGCGCCCTCCTCCTAGTAGGCGGCCTCCTCCTCCCTCCCTCCTTTATATCACGGGGCAAGGGGCACCCCATAGACACACAAGTTGATCTACGGATCGTTCCTTAGCCGTGTCGGTGCCCCTTCCACCATATTCCACCTCGGTCATATCGTCGCGGAGCTTAGCGAAGCCTGCGCGATAGAACATCAAGATCGTCCACCCGCCGTCGTCTTGTGGAACTCATCTCGACACTTTGCTGGATCGGTCGAGGATCGTCATCGAGCTGAGCGTGTGCTGAACTCGGAGGCTCCGTGCGTTCGGTGCTTGGATCGGTCGGATCGTGAAGGCGTCGACTACATCAACCGCGTTGTGCTAGCGCTTCGCTTACGGTCTCACAGTGCGTGGACGAACACTCTCCCCTCTCGTTGCTATGCCATCACCATGATCTTGCGTGTGCGTAGGAATTTTTTGAAATTACTCGTTCCCCATGATGGCATCGAGCCTAGGTTTTATCGTTGATGTTATATGCAGAGTAGAACACAAGTGAGTTGTGGGCGATATAAGTCATCTGCCTACCAGCATGTCATACTTTGGTTTGGCGGTATTGTTGGATGAAGCGGCCGGACCGACATTACGCGTGCGCTTCGCGAGACTGGTTCTACCGGCGTGCTTTGCACAAGGTGGCTGGCGGGTGTCGGTTTCTCAACTTTAGTTGAACCGAGTGTGGCTCGCCGGTCCTTGTGAAGGTTAAAAGCGGAGTCTATTTGACAAACTATCGTTGTGGTTTTGATGCGTAGGTGAGATTGGTTCTTGCTTAAGCCCGTAGCAGCCACGTAAAATTTGCAACAACAAAGTAGAGGGCGTCTAACTTGTTTTTGCAGGGCATGTTGTGATGTGATATGGTCAAGGCGTGATGAGATATAAGTTGTTGTATGAGATGATCATGTTTTGTTGAAGTTATCGACGGCTGGCAGAAGCCCTATGGTTGTCTCTTTGTTGCATAAGATGCAAGTGCCAAATAATTGCTTTACTTTATCGCTAGCGATAGCAATAGTCGCAAGAGCAATAGTTGGTGAGACGACCATGTGATGACACATTGATATAGATCAAGATGATGAAGATCATGGTGTCGTGCGGTGACGATAGAGATCATGATGATACTTTGGAGATGGAGATCAAAGGCGCAAGATGATCATGGCCATATCATGTCACATATTTTGATTGCATATGATGTTTATCTATTATACATCTTATCTTGCTTTGATTGTGGTAGCATTTTAAGATGATCTCTCACTAATTATCAAGAAGTGTTCTCCACGAGTATGCACCGTTGCCAAAGTTAAATCGTGCCCGAGACACCACGTGATGATCGGGTGTGATAAGCTCTCGTCCATCTACAGCGGGTGCAAGCCAGTTTGCACTGCAGAATACTCGGGTTAAACTTGCGAGCCTAGCATATGCAGATATGGCCTCGGAACACGGAGACCGAAAGGTCGGCGTGAATCATATAGTAGATATGATCAACATAGTGATGTTCACCATTGAAAACTACTCCATCTCACGTGATGATCGGTTATGGTTTAGTTGATTTGGATCACGTGATCACTTAGATGACTAGAGATGTTTGTCTAAGTGGGAGTTCTTAAGTAATATGATTAATTGAACTTAAATTTATCATGAACTTAGTCTGGTAGTATTTTGCAAATTATGTTGTAGATCAATAGCTTGCGTTGTTGCTTTCATATGTTTATTTTGATATGTTCCTAGAAAATTGTGTTGAAAAATGTTAGTAGCAATGATGCGGATTTGATCCGTGATCGAGGTTTATCCTCATTGCTGCTGGAAGAATTATGTCCTTAATGCACGCTAGGTGACAGACCTATTGCGAGAGCGGATCGGGCGTTATGAGCGTTTGGCTAGCTCAATATGATGACTACTTGATAGTTTTGTGCACCATGCTTTATGGCTTAGAATCGGGACTTCAAAGATGTTTTGAACATCATGGACCATATGAGATGTTCGAGGAATTGAAGTTAATATTTCAAGCAAATACCGAGTTGAGAGATATGAAGTCTCCAACAAGTTCTATAGCTAAAAGATGGAGAGAATCGCTCAACTAGTGAGCATGTGCTCAGATTATGCAGGTACTTCAATCGCTTGAATCAAGTGGGAGTTAATCTTCGAGATAAGATAGTGATTGTGAATTCTCTAGTCACCATCACTAAGTTACTAGAACTTCGTGATGAACTATAGTATGCAAGGGATGACGAAAGTGATTCCCGAGCTCTTCGTGATGTTGAAATCAACGAAGGTAGAAATCAAGAAAGAGCATCAAGTGTTGATGATTGACAAGACCACTAGTTTCAAGAAAGGGCAAAGGGAAAGAAAGGGAACTTCAAGTAGAATGGCAAGCAAGTTGTCACTCAAGTGAAGAAGCCCAAAGCTGAACCAAAGCTGAGCGAGTGCTTACACTGCAAAGGAAATGGTCCTTTGGAAGCGGAAATGCCCTGAATATTTGGTGGATAAGAAGGATGGCAAAGTGAACAAGGGTATATTTGATATCTGGTTATTGATGTGTGCCTTACTAGTGTTTATAGTAGCCCCAGTATTTGATACTTGTTAGGTTGCTAAGATTAGTAACTCGAAGCAGGAGTTCTGAGAATAAGCAGAGACTAGTTGAAGGGAAGTGGCGATGAGTGTTGGAAGTAGTTCCAAGATTGATATGATCATCATCGCACACTCCTATACTTTCGGGATTAGTGTTAAACCTAAATAAATGTTATTTGGCGTTTGCGTTGAGCATGAATATGATTTGATCATGTTTATTGCAATCTGGTTATTCATTTAAAGTTAGAGAATAATTGTTGTTACATTTACATGAATAAAACCTTCAATGGTCATACACCCAATGAAAATAGTTTGTTGGATCTCGATCGTAGTGATACACATATTCATAATATTGATGCCAAAAGATGCAAAGTTAATAATGATAGTGCAACTTATTTGTGCTTGCCGTTTGGGTCATATCGATTGTAAAGCGCATGAAGAAACTCCATAAAGATGGATTTTGGAATCACTTGGTTATGAATCATTTGATGCTTGCGAACCGTGCCTTTTGGGCAAGATGACTAAAACTCCGTTCTTCGGAACAATGGAACGAGCTACTGACTTATTGGAAATAATACATACCGATGTATGCGATCCAATGAGTGTTGATGCTCGTGGCAAATATCGTTATTTTCGACCTTCACAAGATGATTTGAGTAGATATGGGTATATCTACTTGATGAAACATAAGTCTGAAATAGTTGAAAGGTTCAAAGAATTTCAGAGTGAAGTGGAAAAATCATCGTAACAAGAAAATAAAGTTTCTGCGATCGATCGCGAGAGCGAATATTTGAGTTCTGAGTTTGGTCTTCAATTAAAACAATGTGAAATAGTTTCACAGCTCCGCCACGGAACACCACAACATTATGGTGTGTCCGAGCGTCGTGTCGCACTTTATTGGATATGGTGCGATCTATGATGTTTCTTCTTGATTTACCACTATTGTTTTGGGGTTATGCATTAGAGACAGCTGCATTCACGTTAAAGGGCACCATCTAAATCCGTTGAGGCGACACCATATGAACTGTGGTTTAGCAAGAAACCCAAGTTGTCGTTTCTTAAAGTTTGGGGCTCGATGCTTATGTGAAAAAGTTTCATCTGATAAGCTCAAACCCAAATCGGAGAATGCGTCTTCATAGAATACCCAAAGGAAACTGTTGGGTACACCTTCTATCACAGATCCGAAGGCAAGATATTCGTTGCTAAAATGGATCCTTTCTAGAAGGAGTTTCTCTCGAAAGAAGTGAGTGGGAGGAAAGTAGAACTTGATGAGATAATTGTACCTTCTCCCTTATTGGAAAGTAGTTCATCACGAAATCAGTTCGATGATTTCTACACCAATTAGTGAGGAAGCTAATGATGATGATCATGAAACTTGATCAAGTTACTAAAGAACCTCGTGGGTCTTCTAGAGTAAGATCCGCACGAGTGGTACGGTAATCCTGTTACGGAAGTCATGTTACTAGACCATGATGAACCTACGAACTATGAGGAAGCGATGATGAGCCAGATTCCACGAAATGGCTTAAGGCCATGAAATCGAGATATGATCCATGTATGAGAACAAAGTATGGACTTTGATTGACTTGCTCGATGATCGACAAGCCATGTTAAATGAATGGATCTTCAAGAGGAAGGCGGACACGATAGTAGTATTACTATCTACCAAGCTCGACTTGTTGCGAAAGGTTTTCAACAAGTTCAAGGTGTTGAATCGATGAGATTTTCTCACTCGTATCGATGCTTAAATCTGTGCGAATCATGTTAGCAATTGCCACATTTATGAAATCGGCAAATGGATGTCAAAACTGCATTCCTTAATGGATTTATTAAAGAAGAGTTGTATATGATGCAACGAGAAGGTTTTGTCAATCCTAAAGGTGCTAACAAAATGTGCAAGCTCAGCGATCCATCTATGGACTGGTGCAAGCATCTCGGAGTTGGAATATACGCTTTGATAAGTTGATCAAAGCATATAGTTTTATATGGACTTACGATGAAGCTGTATTTACAATAAAGTGAGTGGGAGCACTACAGCCTTTACGATTAGTATATGTGAGTGACATATTGTTGATCGAAATGATGTAGAATTTTACGCAAAGCATAAAGGAGTGTTTTAAAGGAGTTCTTTAAAAGAAAAGACCTCGATAAAAGCTACTTACATATTGAGCATCAAGATCTATTGAGATAGATCAAGGCGCTTGATAAGATTTTCAATGAGTACATACCTTGGCAAGATTTTGAAATAGTTCAAAATGGAGCAGTCAAAGAAAGAGTTCTTGCTGTGTTGCAAAGGTATGAAATTGAGTAAGACTCAAATCCCGACCACAGCGAGAAAATAGAAAGAGAATGAAAAGTCATTCCCTATGCCTCGGTCATAGGTTCTATAAAGTATGCTATGCTATGTACCGGACCTATTGTATACCTTGCTCTGAATTTGGCAAGGGGTACAATAGTGATCTAGGAGTAGATCCTTTGGACATTGGTCAAGAATATCCTTAGTAAGGACTAAGGAGATGTTTCTCGATTATGGAGGTGATAAAGAGTTTGTTGTAAAAGTTACATCGGTGCAAACTTTTACACTGATCGAATGACTCTAAGTCTCAACTTTGGATACATATTGAAAGTGGGAGCAATTAGCTAGAGTAGCTCCGTGCGAGCATTGTGGACATAAAATATTTGCAAAATACATACGGCTCTGAATGTATGAGACCCGTTGACTAAGCTTCTCTCACGAGCAAAACATGATCACACCTTAGTACTCTTTGGGTGTTAATCACATAGCGATGTGAACTAGATTATTGACTCTAGTAAACCCTTTGGATGTTGGTCACATGATGATGTGAACTATGGGTGTTAATCATATCTGAGATATGAATATTGGTGTTAAATCACATGGCGATGTGAACTAGATTATTGACTCTAGTGCAAGTGGGAGGCTGAAGGAAATATGCCTAGAGGCAATAATAAAGTTATTATTTATTTCCTTATTTCATGATAAATGTTTATTATTCATGCTAGAATTGTATTAACGGAAACATAATACATGTGTGAATACATAGACAAACATAGTGTCACTAGTATGCCTCTACTTGACTAGCTCGTTTATCAGAGATGGTTATGTTTCCTAGCCATGGACAAAGAGTTGTCATTTGATTAACGGGATCACATCATTAGGAGAATGATGTGATTGACTTGACCCATTCCGTTAGCTTAGCACTTGATCGTTTAGTATGTTGCTATTGCTTTCTTCATGACTTATACATGTTCACTGTAACTATGAGATTATGCAACTCCGTTTACGGAGGAACACTTTGGGTACTACCAAGCGTCTAGCGTAACTGGGTGATTATAAAGGTACTACAGGTGTCTCGAAGGTACATGTTGAGTTGGCGTATTTGAGATTAGGTTTTGTCACTCCGATTGTCGGAGAGGTATCTCTGGGCCCTCTCGGTAATGCACATCATTATAAGCCTTGCAAGCAATGTAACCAATGAGTTGGTTATGGGATGATGCATTCTGAGCGAGTAAAGAGACTTGCGGTGATGAGATTGAACTAGGTATTGGATACCAGCGATCGAATCTCGGGCAAGTAACATACCGATGACAAAGGGAACAACGTATGTTGTTATGCGGTTTGACCGATAAAGATCTTCGTAGAATATGTAGGAGCCAATATGGGCATCCAGGTCCGCTATTGGTTATTGACCGAGAATAGTTCTAGGTCATGTCTACATAGTTCTCGAACCCGTAGAGTCCATGCAACAAGGTTTCGATGGCGGTTATATTATGAGTTTATGAGTTTTGATGTACGAAGGAGTTGAGTCCCGGATGAGATCGGGGACATGACGAGAGTCTCGAAATGGTCGAGGCGTAAAGATCGATATATTGGACGACTATATTCGGAGTTCGGAAAGGTTCAGTGATTGGGTATTTTGAATCTGGGAGAGTTACAGGAATTCGCCGGGAAGTATTGGGCCTTATTGGGCCTGTGGAAGAAGGGGCTGCCTAGGGCAGGGCGCGGCCCCCAAGGCCTAGTCCGAACTGGACTAGGGGAGGGCGCCCCTCCTTCCTTCCTTCTCTCTTCCCTTCTAGTCTCCTACTCCTACTACATGGAAGGACTCCTAGTTGGACTAGGAAGGGAATCCTACTCGGTGGGAGTAGGACTCCCCAAGGCGCGCTCCTCCTAGGGC
Source organism: Aegilops speltoides (assembly GCA_021437245.1). Lineage (NCBI taxonomy): Eukaryota > Viridiplantae > Streptophyta > Magnoliopsida > Poales > Poaceae > Aegilops > Aegilops speltoides. The sequence goes on from JAHHZJ010002386.1 coordinate 30,879, forward strand.
GGCCTCCTCCTCCTCCCTCCTTTATATCACGGGGCAGGGGCACCCATAGACACACAAGTTGATCTACGGATCGTTCCTTAGCGTGTCGGTGCCCCTTCCACCATATTCCACCTCGGTCATATCGTCGCATAAAGCTTAGGCGAAGCCTGCGCTGATAGAACATCAAGATCGTCACTGCGCCGTCGTCTTGTGGAACTCTCCTCGACACTCAGCTGGATCGGAGTTCGAGGGGCGTCATCGAGCTGAGCGTGTGCTGAACTTCGGAGGTGCCGTGCGTTCGGTACTTGGATCGGTCGGATCGTGAAGGCGTCGACTACATCAACAGCGTTGTGCTAGCGCTTCGCTTCACGGTCTACGAGGGTGCGTGGACATACACTCTCCCTCTCGTTGCTATGCCATCACCATGATCTTGCGTGTGCGTAGGAAATTTTTGAAATTACTCGTTCCCCAACAAGTGAGTTGTGGACGATATAAGTCATCTGCCTACGACATGTCATACTTTGGTTCAACGGTATTGTTGGATGAAGCGGCCCGGACCGACATTACGCGTGCGCTTACTGGCGAGACTAGTTCTACCGCGTGCTTTGCACCACAGGTGGCTGGCGGTGTCGGTTTCTCAACTTTAGTTGAACCGAGTGTGGCTCGCCGGTCCTTGCGAAGGTTAAAAGCAAGTCTATTTGACAAACTATCGTTGTGGTTTTGATCGTGAGGTAGAAGCGGTTCTTGCTCAGCCGTAGCAGCCACGTAAAACTTGCAACAACAAAGTAGAGGGCGTCTAACATGTTTTTGCGGGGCATGTTGTGATGTGATATGGTCAAGGCGTGATGAGATATAAGTTGTTGTATGAGATGATCATGTTTTGTTGAAGTTATCGGCAAGCTGGAAAAAGCCCTATGGTTGTCTCTTTGTTGCATAAGATGCAAGTGCCAAATAATTGCTTTACTTTATCGCGGTCACGATAGCAATAGTTACAAGAGCAATAGTTGGCGAGACGACCATGTGATGACACATTGATATAGATCAAGATGATGAAGATCATGGTGTCGTGCCGGTGACGATAGAGATCATGACAATACTTTGGAGATGGAGATCAAAGGCGCAAGATGATCATGGCTATATCATGTCACATATTTTGATTGCATATGATGTTTATCTGTTATACATCTTATTATGTTTTGTTTGTGGTAGCATTTTAAGATGATCTCTCACTAATTATCAAGAAGTGTTCTCCCCGAGTATGCACCGTTGCCAAAGTTCATCGTGCCCGGACACCCGCGTGATGATTGGGTGTGATAAGCTCGTCCATCTACAACGGGTGCAAGCCGGTTTGCACCACGAGAATACTCAGAGTTAAACTTGCGAGCCTAGCATATGCGGATATGGCCTCGAACACGGAGACCGAAGGTCGGCGTGAATCATATAGTAGATATGATCAACATAGTGATGTTCACCATTGAAAACTACTCCATCTCACGTGATGATCGGTTATGGTTTAGTTGATTTGGATCACGTGATCACTTAGATGACTAGAGATTTACGTCTAAGTGGGAGTTCTTAAGTAATATGATTAATTGAACTTAAATTTATCATGAACTTAGTCTGGTAGTATTTTGCAAATTATGTTGTAGATCAATAGCTTGCGTTGTTGCTTTCATATGTTTATTTTGATATGTTCCTAGAAAATTGTGTTGAAAATGTTAGTAGCAATGATGCGGATTCGATCCGTGATCTGAGGTTTATCCTCATTGCTGCCTGAAAATTATGTCCTTAATGCACGCTAGGTAACAGACCTAATGCGAGAAGCGGATCTGAGCGTTATGAGCGTTTAGCTAGCACAATATGATGACTACTTGATAGTTTAGTGCACCATGTAACTGGCTTAGAATCGGGACTTCAAAGGCGTTTTGAGCGTCATGGACCATACGAGATGTTCCGGAGTTGAAGTTAATATTTCTAGCAAATACCGAGTTGAGAGATGTAAGTCTCCAACAAGTTCTAAAGCTAAAAGATGGAGAGAATCGCTCAACTAGTGAGCATGTGCTCAGATTATGCAGGTACTTCAATCGCTTGAATCAAGTGGGAGTTAATCTTCCGGATAAAATAGTGATTGTGAGAATTCTCTAGTCACCATCACTAAGTTACTAGAACTTCGTGATGAACTATAATATGCAAGGGATGACAAAAGTTATTCTGAGCTCTTCGCGATGTTGAGATCGTGAAGGTAGAAATCAAGAAAAGAGCATCAAGTGTTGATGGTTAACAAGATCACTAGTTTCAAGAAAAGGCAAAGGGAAAAGAAGAACTTCAAGAAGAACGGCAAGCAAGTTGCTGCTCAAGTGAACAAACCCAAGTCTGATCCTAAGCACGAGACTAAGTGCATCTCTTGCAAAAGGCAGTCCTTTGGAAGAGGTACTACGGTATTTGGTGGATAAGAAGGATGGCAAAGTGAACAAGGGTATATTTGATATCTGATTATTGATGTGTGCCTTACTAGTGTTTATAGTAGCCCACGAGTATTTGATACTTGTTGGGTTGCTAAGATTAGTAACTCAAAGCAGAAATTACAGAATAAGCGAGACTAGTTGAAGGGATGTGATGAGTGTTGGAAGTAGTTCCAAGATTGATATGATCATCATCACACCTCCTATACTTGGATTAGTGTTAAACCTAAATAAATGTTATTTGGCGTTTGCGTTGAGCATGAATATGATTTGATCATGTTTATTGCAATACGGTTATTCATTTAAAATTAGAGAATAATTGTTGTTCTATTTACATGAATAAAACCTTCATGGTCATACACCCAATGAAAATAGTTTGTTGGATCTCGATCGTGTGATACACATATTCGTAATATTGAAGCCAAAAGATGAAAAGTTAATAATGATAGTGCAACTTATTTGTGTACCTTCTTTGTTTAGAATCATATCGATTGTAAAAGCGCATGAAGAAACTCCATAAAGATGGATTTTGGAATCACTTGGTTATGAATCATTTGATGCTTAAGCGACCGTGCCTTTTGGGCAAGATGACTAAAACTCCGTTCTTGAACAATGGAATGAGCTCTTGACTTATTGAAAATAATACATCTTGATGTATCACGGACCAATGAGTATGAAGGCTCGTGGCAAGTATCGTTATTTTCGACCTTCACAAGATGATTTGAGCGAGATATGGGTATATCTACTTGATGAAACACAAATCTGAAACATTTGAAAAGTTCAAAGAATTTGAGTGAAGTAGAAAATCATCGTAACAAGAAAATAAAGTTTCTGCGATCGATCGCAAAAGGCGAATATTTGAGTTCGAGTTTGGTCTTCAACTAAAACAATGTGAAATAGTTTCACAGTTCATGCCACAGAACACCACAACATTATGGTGTGTCCAAGCGTTATGTCGTACTTTATTGGATATAGTGCGATCTATGATGTTTCTTCTTGATTTACCATTGTCGTTTTGGGGTTATGCATTAGAGACGGCTGCATTCACGTTAAAGGCACCATCTAAATCCGTTGAGGCGACACTATATGAGCTGCGGTTTAGCAAGAAACCCAAGTTGTCGTTTCTTAAAGTTTGGGACTCACGATGCTTATGTGAAAAAGTTTCATCTGATAGCTCGAACCCAAATCGGAGAATGCATCTTCATAGAATACCCAAAGGAAATTGTTGGGTACACCTTCTATCACGGATCCGAAGGCAAGTTATTCGTTGCTAAAATGGATCCTTTCTAGAAGAATTTCTCTCGAAAAAAGTGAGTGGGAGGAAAGTAGAGCTTGATAAGGTAATTTGTACCTTCTCGAAATGGAAAATAGTTCATCACTGAAATCAGTTCGATTGATTCCTACACCAATTAGTGAGGAAGCTAATGATGATGATCATGAAACTTCATGTAACTCGAGGATCCGTTCGCCAGGTGTCGCGGATCATTCGTCGTTGTTGCCATGTCATTTGCTTGCGTGTTGCATTTGCCATGTCATCATCGCATTTCATATCATGTCATCATGTGCATTTCATTTTGCATCGTGTTCGTCTCATGCATCCGAGCATTTTCCCGTTGTCCGGTTTGCAATCCGCACTCCTATGTCTCGGCGTCCTTCTTCTCTCCTGTTGTGGCGGGTGTTAAACTTTCTCGGAATGGCGAGGTTTGCCAAGTGGCCTTGTATAGCACCGATGAACCGCTGTCAAGTTTAAGTGCCATTTGGAGGTTGTTTGGTACCCCAACCAGTTAGCAGGGTAACATGAAGAAGCCCTCTTTGTTGCAGCCCAACACCCTTCCAAAGTGGCCCAAAACCCAGCAAACCTCCTCCATGCTCTCGATGCGTTCGATCACGATCGCGTGTGCAACCGCTCCTCATTTGGACTCTCCTAGCTCCTCTATGCCTATTTATACACCCCCATTCCAAATTCGCGGTCTAATCCCAAAACCCTAGCCTCTTCCTCCTCCACTGAGCAGGCAGTGCCAAGCCCTTGGGTGAGCCACACCCCCAGCGCCTCTATTTTATTTTTTTTCCATTCTGTTGGACCTGCCTAGATTCGGCCCATTTAGTGTTTTTTTTCTGTCTGCGGTTTTAGCTATTATCCAGTGAATTCCAGTCTTACAGTTTGGCCCTCCATCTTCATGCATTTAATAACTCCACAACCGTGCATCGGATTAAAATGATTTAAACATGTAAAATGCTTAGTTTTTCATCTAGTTTCATAATATGCCACTTTCATCCATGTTTAAAATGTTTAACTTGCTGTTTATTTAAATTTGCATAAATGCCATGCTAAAATGATTTAATTCATAACTAAATAACCGGTAACTCGATTTTAATAAACTTTATATGTAAATGGGGTAGAATTTTGCCTAGTTTAACATGGTGCACTCATCTTGCATGTTTAACAACTCTAAAATTGTGTTTAGGGCAGAACAGTACCAAACCTTAAAATATGCACATGGGGATTTTCCGGAATTGTTGTTTGTTCTTTCGGCCTCATTTAAACTTGCCTAGTTAGGTAGTTTTGTTATGCTTCACCCTTGCCATGTTAATCAACATTTAATATTGTTGGGTAGCTTAAGCGAGCGAACTAAATAATTGATGTGGTGTTTTGTCAATATGCAACTCGTTGCATATTGAGCTCCACTAATTTGTAAGTTTTTTTGTGCACTTTGCCATGCCATGCCTCATTAAACCGGACATGCATCATACTTGTTTGTGCATCTTGACATCTTATGCTTGTGTGTTTACTATGTTGTTTGCTTCTTTCCGGTTTGCTTCTCTCGTTAACCGGTTTCGTTCCGGACTTGTGAGGTTTCGTTAAATCTACGATTGGTTGGCTTCCTCCGTTTGTCTTCTTCATGGACTCGTTCTTCTTCCTTGCGGGATCTCGAGCAAGATGACCGCTACCTGGATCTCACTACTATCATTGCTATGCTAGTTGCCTCGTTCTTCGCTATCTTTGCGCTACCTATTACCATTTGTCCAGCCATCCCATATTGCCATGAACCCCTAACCTTTGACACCATTTCTAGCAAACCATTGTTTGGCTATGTTTCCTTTGCTCAGCCCTCTTATAGCGTTGCTAGTTGCGAGTGAAGTTGAAGATTTCTCCGGGGTGGTGAGGTTTTGTTGGGATATCACAATATCTCTTATATTATTAATTCATCTATATACTTGGTAAAGGGTGGAAGGCTCGGCCTTATGCACAGTGTTTTGTTCCCTCTTGCCGCCCTAGTTTCCGTCATACGGTGTTATGTTCCCGGATTTTGCGTCCCTACTGTGTCGGGTGATTTATAGGACCCCTGACGGTTCGCTTTGAATAAAACTTGTCCATAAAGGCCCAACATTGCCTTTACCATTTGCCTCACCACCTACCTACTTTTCCTTAGGAGTAATTAACTTAAGGGTCATCTTTAATATAGCCCCGGGCGATTGCTTGTCTAAGCGTTGGTCCAAACTAGAACACGTCTTGGGACCATCCCTTAGCAACTTGGGTTCGTCGGTACAATGCGCTTCGCTTATCCGGTCGTGGCCTGAGGCGAGATCTGGCGGCTACTATCGGGATGTATCGGCATGCTTGGCGAAGCTGCTGGTCTTGTTTTACCATTGTCGAAATGTCTTGATGTACGGGGATACGATCTGATCGGAGTGTCTCGGGTGAAGGTCTATTCAGCCGATGATCGCGAGAGCTTGTCATGGGCTAAGTTAGGACACCCTGCGAGGTTTAAACTTTTGAGGCCGTGCCGGCGGTTATGTGGCGGATGGGAATTTGTTAATGTCGGTTGTAGACAACTTGACACTTGATCCGAATTAATTGCATCAGCCGAGGTGTGTGGCAGTGATGGTCTCTTCTCGGTGAGTCCGGAAGTGAACACGGTTTACGTGTTATGTTTGGCGTAAGTAGGTGTTCAGGATCACCTCTTGATCATTGCTAGCTTCACGACCGTTCCGCTTGTTTCTCTTCTCGCTCTCATTTCATTATGTTAGCCACCATATCTTGCTTAGTCTTGCTCTTGACCTCACCACTTTACCCCTTCCTTTCCCATTAAGCTTTGCTAGTCTTGATACCCAGGGTAATGGGATTGCTGAGATCCTCGTGGCTCACGAATACTTCAAAACCAGTTTGCAGGTGCCAATGTTCTGCGAAAGCAGATGAAAGCTAAGCTCAAGGAGGAGCTGATGAAGATCTTGCCCTTTGTGTTGTTTCGCTCTAGTTGATCGATGAGTGGAGCCAGTGGAAGTCGATCGGGGACCGTTAATACGCTTTTGGGGTTCTTCTTTTATTTTGGTTCCGTAGTCGGACCTTGATTGTATCTGGATGATGTAATGCTTTATTCATGTAATTGTGTGAAGTGGCGATTGTAAGCCAACTATGTATCTCTTTCCTTATATGTACTACTTGGGTTGTGTGAAGATTACCTTACTTGCGACATTGCTTTCAATGCGGTTATGCCTCTAAGTCGTGCGCCGACCGTGGGAGATATAACCGCATCGAGGCGTTACAAGTTAGTGTCGAGCCATCCGACCAAGGAACCCCCCAACGCTTGATCGTTTTTAGTGGCGAGTTGTGTCTAGAAAAAATGTTTTGAGTCATTTAGGATTATATATATCGGAGAGTTAAGAATTCTTTTTACTCCTGATCCTTGACCCATTCGGTGAGGTATCACGACGTAGAGTTTTGACTCTTCTCTTCTTAAATTTCACTAAAATTTTTTTTTAGGATCACGCGGGTATCTTGGAATCGTTCGATATTCTTATGACGAGAACATTGTTCTTGGTGCCTCGACATTTAGGGGTTGTGGCGGTGTCCGAGAGTTGAGCTCGAGGTGTTGTCGTCATAATTTTATCGTTGCGATTCTGGAATACTGAGTTTAGTACGCTGACATCGAAAATCTCTTTTATGCAGTTGTTGGTGAGATAACCCGCTAACTTGATCTTGAGGTAGTCAGGAGTATTGCCATGACTTCGTATAACGGATGCTTTTGAAGGTTGAGGTACCACGATTCCGAAGGTTTCTTGGTTATGTGTTGACGGATGGATCTGGTGGATGTAGGGATTGTTAGTTTGAGTGAGATATATTGCTCCCTGTATCCCCAACACCAGATTGCATAACGAGAAAGTTTCGGGAGTTTCATAGGTGGGAATTCAAGTAGCTCTTAGGATATCTTTCCGCGGATGTATGATATGAAATTGGGGTTCGACGTCTAGTGGTCCGCCTATTCACGGTTGGTTTCTGATGGTCTCGTTGTGTCTTAAAGAGTCCTTGGCTATGCCGACTTCGGGGCGCTTCGTATGTCATGTGCACTGCCTTGTACATGATGGTGCTGTCGATTGAGCCCGTGTAGGCCCCACACGAAAACTTGGACGAAATCTCTATCATATGTTTGTTCGGCTTATACGCAAGCCAAATCCTTTGTTTTGTTTTATTAAGTGGTATTGAGTTGCTTCAAAGTCAAATGTTGAATCCATACCTTTCCTCAGCGGTGTTCTCATATTGCTATGTGAGTGTTAATCCTTCTCGATCATTGAGGTTGTCATGTTAATTCTTTTCCTACTGGCGTGCTTCTCTTGAGATGATCCGGCATTCTCCCCATCCATAAGATCAATTCTAAGTTTTCTCAGCGGTGTTTGTTTGGTCATCCCAAGTTGTCTTTGTTTTTCCCTCCCTCACACCCTTTTTCTTCAAGGACACAGATTTCTTAATCAAGTATCCATTTATTCATGTGAAGTCTCTTCATTCTTTTTTTCAATGTTACGATCGGTGATCCCTCGTGAAGATGCTCACGAGCTTTCAAGTTCATCATACTTCATTGTTGTTTCTTCTTTGGTGGATTTAATTCAAGCTTTGATATTCATCATATTCCTTTCCTCGTTTCTAATGCTTCTCATGCGGTGCACATCTTAATAATTCACTTCTTCCTATTCATTTGTTACAGATCTTGAAGATATCTCCGAAGACTTGTGTTTCCATTCTTAATCCGTTCAAGCTCTTTCGAGATAGGAATCTCATTCAAGTCATTTAATTCAACGGTGCAACATCTCTTTTAAATCTTTTCAGCGGTGTTCTTTTGAGTGGGCCCTAACCCACAGGTCTTTTCCCAGGATCTTACCTGACTCTTCTATTTTCCCAGAGCTATCCTAAATTCTTCTCCAAGTTTGACGTAAGAATGAGTTATCATCAGTCACATGCCTTCTCCAAGGTCGTTTTCAAATTCTTTTCAGCTTTGGCTCAATCATTTCTCTTTTAATCCTTCCGGAGTTTCTCAACAACTCATGGTGGTTTCTCATCGTCATTCTCGAATTTTGAAGACCGAAGAAGAGTTCCTCTTAAATCCTTACCCGTTCTTCCAGATTCAGGATTCTAGCTTTATGCCATCCTCTCATAATTGTTTTGATTGTGACAATTCTATTCTTCCCATCCGGAGCATATCAGGAGTTGTTTTTCCATTTCTTTCACCGGAGGCCATCATTCCAGTTATCGTTCTATATTTATCCCGGTGCTTCGTTCAAGGGTTCTTTAATCAGTTCATGATCTCTTCGTTCTCTTGTATCTAAATTCCTTCAAATATCCTCATTTGTTTTCAAAATTCTTTCCGGTGAATTGTGCCTTGCTACTCTCTTCTCCAATTTTTACGGTGGTTCGTTCGAGATTACACTTCCTTTGTTCATCATATCAATTCATTTGTTGTTCCAATCCTATCGGTGGTTCGTTGAAGACCTTCTCAAGTTTTGATCTATCTCTCTTTTATTCCTTTCCACGAGAATAAGTAGTATGCCAAATCCGTTGCTTCTCATCAATTTAAATTGGTGAAGGATCGCATAACATAATTCTTGTTCTTGTTTCATCAAGTGATTAATTCTTTATTACGGAGGTCCTTAAAATTCTCGGTTTCATTTGTTTCATGTTCTCTTTTTCCCGGAGTTCCAAGCTCTAATTATCACGGAGATCCATCTAAATCATGCAAGGCTTCACCTTGTGTTTTCAACTTCTCTTTCTTTTATCATCCTTTTATTACGGAGTTCTTCATGGAGGCTCTACATGGTGATTAGTCAAGGATTCTTTTCATTCTTTAATTGTTCTTCAAGATTTCTCTTGAAGTTATGATCCCCAAGCTATACTTCAAAATAAACATGGTGCTCAACACATGTTTTGTTTTGGCGTCTCTTCTTACATTCCAAAGTGCAATTCTTTCTACCTTATCTTTTGAGATGGTGTTATGTCACTCTTGACAATTTCCTTCATGGCTCATGATTCACATATTGTTAAGAATGACATATTTAAATCCATCATTTTCTCTTGTTCAAGAGATCTTTTCAACCGTCAATCCCTTCATTGGAGTTATCTTGGTAAAGATTTCACCTAAAGCCTTCCCTAAGGAATATTGCTATTTGTGGTGCTTATCAATGATCCAAGTTATATCTCTATCATCTTGGTGAAGCGGTTTTCATCTCTTCATTAATCTCAAGCAAGCAATTGATTTTGATAGTGGCAGAATTTCACCTCAAGTTTTGAGATGTTTTCATAAGCCGCCACAAGCTTGTGCTTCTCGTTGTTGATTTTCCAACAACTCTATTCTAACTTTCTTCTTGCAAGGGTGCTTTCCAAGATCATTTGTGGCGAGAAGTTGACATTTTCTTCTCCATTCTTTTATCCCAATGACTCATCTTCTATTCTTTCTTCGGAGGCATTGTGATGTTGCTCTCTTCACTCATCATCTCAAGTTTTGAGGTCGTGTTCTTT
>JAHHZJ010002387.1:0-36633 GCA_021437245.1 Aegilops speltoides
GAATAGTAGTTGTTGTAGTCACCCAATGCATCCTCTGTGTCTGTCTCTCAAAGGTACAAGCACGAACATACATACCGATAATGCAGCGAGGAATATCTGAAATCTTTCACGAATATCATGGTTCAAACCACCAAAAATCTATTCATTGTATCATCCTTAGATTCTTCTATGTCACAATGATGCATATAAGATTTGAACTCTTTGTAGTAAGCATGAACAGTGTTGTTGCCTTGTTTAAATTGTTCGAATTTGCGAAGCAATTCACGGCGATAGTAAGGAGGAAAAATGTTGTCTCATTACACCTTCAAATCTTTCCAAGTTGTGGGTTGGTTATCAATATTTTTCTTACAATGCACACTCCACCAAACTGAAGCAAAACCAGTAAATGCTCTAGTGGCAGCTCGTACTCGCTCAAGTTCAGAAAAGTCATGGTTACTAAAACTTGTTCTACTTCCAACTCCCAAGCAAGATAAATAGCAGGATTAAATCTACCCTCAAATGGCAGTGCAGAGATAACCTGACCATGTGGTTGTGTGTGCTGTCCCAACTCTCGTGATGGTGAAGATGTGTCCATCGTTACACGAACTTCTATCTCGGAACTGTCATGATTAGTAGAAACAAAAACAAAATTCCAGAATAATGTACCTATGAACTACTAGGATGTGGTTGTAAAGTGCTCACGATAAAGCAAATATCAATATCTTACAAGTTCTTACCATGCGGCAGGTGGTGACGGGCAACCAGCGATGTCAAATAACTCGAAGATTGTGTAAAGCGATTGCCGGTGAACATCACGTATACGGTGTAGAAATATGTGGAGCTGGGTTGGCTATATATGGTAGCAAAAGATTAGCAATAATCAATTCAGAGATGCAATGTTGAATAGGCGCTCATCGGCCGATGCTGTGCTGGTCCTAGGCTAGACCGGACTAGAGGCGAGCCTAGAACACTAATGAGGTCACGACATAGCACAACTAGCATCAATCAAGGATACTAAGTAGCTCTGGACAGCAAGATATAAGTGAAGATCACAATGGCGGTAAAGATAATGATGAAAAACAACTGCCAAGCGGGATATACAACAACTCTCTCTCCAACTTTCCTCTTGAAAAGTTTGAGCCAATTTTATGATAAATTCTTTCAAAGAATGCTACTAACTCAAGCTTTCCAATGCAAAAAGAATCACTCAATTCCAAGTTGATATGAGGAGTCAAAGAATTCTAAAACTAGCTTTGAAAAATTGGAACAAGCTGTGTTCACGAACTTCAGAGGGCAAAAGACCTATTTAGAAGCCGATTTTGAGATGTCAAATATTGAACTAGCTTCTGCAACTATTTAGATGCGGCTCGTCTCTAGCTTCAATTTGAGTACTCACGGGCCAAAAGCGGACTTCGTATGAGGAAGATACACCTGTTTTACTGAACAGGCGCAAAAGCAGATTCTAATCCAATTCATGTGCGAGATTGATTCTAGATAGATCAATTTTTTCTTCTCTCTTTTTTCTCACGTTTTTTTCTTTTTTCTCTCTCTTTTTCTTTTTTTTCTGTCCTTTTTTCTCTTTTTTTTTCTCTGTTTTTTTCCTCCCTCTTTCCAAGACAAACTAGATAATTTGCAGATTGGATCAGGCGAAGATGTGAATGACCTCAACTATGATTATGACAATGAACAGCGTGTATGCGTGGTGGAAATTAATAGATGGGATGGTGGACAGCGGAAGGAATAATGATGCAGCGTGGCGTGACTAATGTGAATAGAACTCGAAACTCTAAAGGAACTAGACACTAAGACCAGCAACTGACACGACAATGCAACCGATAATTCAACTATGCAAGCAACGAATAGAAAATTGCAAAGGCTCGAACTGGCTTGGATAAAGGATGAATAGATCTAACTTTTTTGTGCCTTTTTCATGGACTATAGGTATGAATGACGAATCGATCTAAACTATGAAAAACTGTAAAATCTCACGAGCAACCTGAAAACTGATACCACTTGATAGGCGGGGTGTCGATCTTTCGATGAGATGATAACTATCGATATGGTGGAGCGACTTTGGCGATCCGACTACAAGCGTGCCTGACGTTGCGCCTTATGTCGCTAAACCAACTCTAAGAGGTTATTGACCACGCGGAGCACAATCAACCGACCACGAAGGTCTATTCCTGCAAGCAATCGAAGAACAAGCAAGAATATGATAAAAGCAATCTGAATATTGCGGTATGTATGAAGTATTGATAAAGGTGGGGATCCGTGGCGGTCTTGGTCTGGTCGTTGGACACAAGCGAAGTACCGAAGTTGAAATGGCTAACTTTAACTAAACAAATCCCAAGGAAAAAGCTACTAGATGGATCTACTTATATAGAAGCAAGGGGTGGCGGCCAAGGAGGTGGGAGGACGTCCCAAGGCAGCCTAAAACCAACCCTAGGTCGTACAAAGCTCATGGGCCCAAGTGGAGGTGACGTAACACCTTTGGACTTGTAGTTTGACTCGGATTCTGCTGCAGCGTCAGATTGTTTCGGCCATAAATCAACGCTCCGGACGGATTTTAAGGTGATTCCAATTGTCCTGGAAAGAGCATGAAATCTACTTTCCAACAAAAAAAGAATCACCCAATTCGGGGTCCGTATGAAAAAGTTGTTGACGTTTTGAATCAGGTATGTCTGTGCAGTCCGAATCTGAATCCAGAACGTGAGAGACTTGGACTCTATCTTCTCTTGGCCCAAAAGTGACGTGAGAAGACTTTTTGAACAGCACCTAAACTTCTCCTTTTCCCTTATCTTCATATGTGGATTGTACAAATGTCCCATACACCTGCAATTAGACAAAACACAAAAGTATGTGAAGTATTTTTGTTACGGATAACATAAATATATTATTGAATAGTTTGCACTAGAAATCACGACAAATATGCATGTATGCAATATTTTTGGTCTTATCAAGGTAGTCATGTCCTCATCACCCTGCCATCTACCACCCTGCTTATCCGCCACGCTTGAATCCGTATCCATATACCACCACGCTTATCCGCCACGCTTGAATCCGTATCCATATACCACCACGCTGCCATATATCATCACCAATCCGAGTTCCTTGCATATTAGGTTTGTTTTCAGGATCCATCTAGTTTTCCGATTCGTGTTTCCTTATGCGAGTCGGTTTGGATTCAACAATCTTTTGCCGTCCGTAGAAGAGGTTGGTTTCCAAAAAAAGTCAGGAAACCACCCTCCGTCTAGGCCCAAATTTTCAAAAACTCACGGGACAAAAATTTTCTGGCTATCCTATTTTCGGTGTTTCTAAGCGTATTGAGCGATCGCCGTTATAGAAAGTTTTTGACCCGTTTCAGTTTTGGGTCGAACGATCGGAAAAAAAAATTGGTCGAAAAATTTTGTGCCCATCTGTTAGTTTGACCTGGGAAGAGTTTTGAGACACTTCGCCATTATAGTGATTTTCGCAAAAAAAAAAGCAGCCAAAAAAAAGCGCAAAAAAAGCGAAAAAAATTCAGTGTGCTTTTCCTTTGTTTACGTGCAGCGCCGTGATTTTGTTAGTGTACTAGGCTCGCGTCTCTATACGGTCTAGCCTAGGACCAACCTGATACCGTCGTTGGCGTTTATTCAACTTTGCAAATCTGAATTGATTATTCTGACCTTTTTTTTGCTACCATATTATAAGCCTTCCCAGCTCCACCTACATCTCGTCGTGCGTTTGATTCTCCACAGTAATCGCTATAGCCAAGCTTTGAGAGTTTTGACTACTAGCGGTTCTTGATCACCGCTCTTCTTTGGTAGGCTGGTAAGAATTTGAGATTTGCTTGCGGGTTTGTGATACCACCACCACTTCTTAGTACTCTGTAGGATCATATTCTTCTGTGTTTCTATTTGCTGCTAACCATGGCAGGATCACAAGCCGATGAGACTGATTGGGAGAACTGACGAACAAACAGCTACATGATAAGTTTGACAAATGATGATTGGGCAGGTGCAAGATGTGCTAAACAGATTTGTGAGGCCATGGAGAAGATAGATGGCATTGAGAAGGCGTTTGAAACAAAGCTTGATAGCAAGTTTGATGAATTGCTCGCGCGTTTTCCACAACCACCGGCTGCACCTATCGCACCTCTGCAGCGACAACAACTCGCCCCTTCGAATCGGTATGGGCCAGGCTCAGCGTGTTCCTATTGAGCAGGACAAAATTCTGGTGCTGCTGCTACTGCTGTTGGTGCTTCTTTGGCTCCTACTCTGCTGCTGGTGGTGGTGAGGAGGATGATGAGTATATGGGTGATTATGAGGATGAGGTTGATCAACATCAGAACTACGTGCAACCACCAGCACCACAACCACCGGGTCGTCCACATGCAAATAATGGCAATATTAGGGCTCCCCCTCAGTGCGAGATCATGACCATCTCCTAAACTGAAATTGAATATTCCACCATTTGAGGGTAGATATGTTCTGATATATATCTTACTTGGGAGTTAAGCTGAACAACGATTTACATGTTTACAATATCACGAGGAGAGGCGTGTTCTGCTTTGTTTGTGCTTTCACTAGCTTTGCATGTGTTTGGTGGTCGAACATTGTAGATTATATCTGTTCTAGCTACTTGGGCTGCTTTGAAAACTGCTATGCGTGCTCGTTGGGTTCCACCATATTATCAGCGTGAATTACTTCAAAAATTGCAGCGCTTAAGACAAGGAAAAAACTACGTAGAAGAATATTATCGGGAATTACAAACTGGCTTGATTAGAGTTGGTATTGTTGAGGAGAATGAAGCTATGCTTGCGTTTTCTGCGTGGATTAAATAGAGATTCAGACCATTCTAGACTATAAGGATTATAATAATATCACTCGTTTATTCCATCTTGCTTGTAAAGCTGAGCGTGAAGTCTTGAGGATCGGCGAGGCATTGGCGGCGCACTAACTTTTCTGCAGGTCGACCTTCATCATGGACACCACGTGCATCATCTACTTCCTTTGCACAATCACCTCCTTGGTGCCACCTCAACCGTGATACAAGCAGGCACAACCACCACTATCGCCAAGACACACACCTGGGACCTGCCGAGCTCTTCTTCTTCCATGGCGTCAGCAGGGCACACAAGTGATATTATTTGTCGTCGTTGTAAGGAAGAGGACATTTCTTGAGAGAATGCAAATCTCAGCGTGTGATGATTGCTCACGAGGATGGTGGGTATGAGTCCGCTAGTGACTATGATGAGGAGACTTTGGCTCTTATTACGCATGAGGAACACGGAGGAGATGATTACGATCATGAGACACAATACATGGCGGTGAAGATCTTGTGGTATGAATGTTTAGTTGCTCAGCGTGTTTTGAGTGTGCAGGTTACACAAGCTGAGCAAAATCAGAGGCATAATTTGTTCCATACAAAGGGAGTTGTGAAGGAACATTCTATTAGCTCATCATAGATGGAGGAGCTGCAACAACTTGGCTAGCATGGAGATGGTGGAGAAGCTATCTCTCACCACAAGACCACATCCACATCCTTACTACATCCAAGGTTCAACAACAGCGGCAAGGTTAAGGTAACACGTCTTGTTCGTGTGCATTTATTATCTCTACATATCTGATTATGTTGATTGTGATGTGGTACCTATGCAACATGTTCCTCATTACTTGGTGCGACCATGGCAATTTGATAAAATTCTGTACACCATGGTAGAAACAATCGATATACTCTTGTTCATAAGGATAAAATATTACTTTCCTTCCTATGACTCTGAGTCCATTTTGAAAGATGATATTAATAGAGCTAATAAAGGAAAACAGGAGAAAAATAAGAGTGAAAATCAGATTGTGGCAAAAGAATTTGAAGCGACATATGAAGCCTAATAGTAAACCATCTAGTGTTGTTTCTGAAATTAAATTGAAAAGTGCATGTTTACTTGCCACTAAATCTGATATTGATCGCTAGATTTTAGCAAATCTGTTTGCTATGCTTTTGTGTGCAAAGAGGCATTATTTTCATTCGGGCGTGCCTTCCTCTTTGCCCCTGCTGTCACTAACATTTTGCGGAGTTGGCGTCTTTCCACAAGGCGTGCCACAGGATTACCACCTATTCGATGGATTGAGCATCAAATTGACTTAATTCCTGGTGCATCATTACCCAACCGTGCACCATACCGTACCAATCCGGAGGAGCGAAGGAGATTATCGTCAAGTCAGGAGCTGCTCGACAAAGGTTATATCTGTGAATCCCTTAGTCCTTGTGTTGTTCCTATTATTCTAGTGCGAAAAGGATGGTACATCACGTATGTGTGTTGATTGTAGAGGCATTAATAATATTACTATTAGTTATCGTCACCCTATTCCTAGGCTAGATGATATGCTTGATGAATTGAGTGGTTCTACAATATTCTCCAAAGTTGATTTGCGTAGTGGATACCACAAATTCGTATGAAATTGAGAGATGAATGGAAAACAACATTTAAAACTAAGTTTGGATTATATGAGTGGTTAGTCATGCCTTTTGGGTTGACTAATGCACCTAGTACTTTCATGAGATTAATGAGCGAAGTTTCGTGCTTTCATTGGACGATTTGTGGTAGTCTATTTTGATGATATCTTGATTTATAGCAAATCTTTGGAAGAACATTTGGAACATTCGTGCTGTTTTTAATGCTCTCGTGATGCGTTTGTTTGGTAACCTTAGGAAGTGCACCTTTTGCACCGACCGAGTATCTTTTCTTAGCTCGTTGTTACTCCACGAGGATTGAAGTTGATAAAGCCAAGATTGAAGCTATTGAGTTGGCGCAGCCCAAAGCGGTCACACAAGTGAGGAGTTTCCTTGGCCTCGCTGGTTTCTATAGGCGTTTTGTGAGAGATTTCAGCACCATTGCTGCACCTCTCAATGAGCTTACAAAGAAGGATGTGCCTTTTGTTTGCGGTACCACACAGGAAGAAGCCTTCACGGTATTGAAAGATAAGTTGACCCATGCTCCTTTACTCCAACTTCCTGATTTTAATAAGACTTTTGAGCTTGAATGTGATGCTAGTGGAATTGGATTAGGAGGTGTGTTATTACAAGATGGCAAACCTGTTGCATACTTGTCTGAAAAATTGAGTGGGCCTAGTCTGAATTACTCTACTTATGATAAAGAATTATATGCTCTTGTTCGGACTTTAGAAACATGGCAACATTATTTATGGCCCAAAAGAATTTGTTATACATTACGATCATTAACCTTTGAAACATATTAAAAGTCAAGCTAAACTGAATCGTAGACATGCTAAATGGGTTGAATTCATTGAGACTTTCCTTATGTCATTAAACACAAGAAGGGTAAAGAAAATGTTATTCTTGATGCATTGTCTAAATCGCTATACTATGCTTTCACAACTTGACTTCAAAATATTTGGTTTGAGACCATCAAAGATCAATATGTGCATGATGTTGATTTTAAAGATGTATTGCAGAATTGTAAAGAAGGAAGATCATGGAACAAGTTTGTCGTTAATGATGGATTTGTGTTCGTGCTAACAAGCTATGCATTCAGCTAGCTCCGTTAGTCTTTTGTTGTTGCAGGAGGCGCATGGAGGAGGACTAATGGGACACTTTGGCGTGAAGAAGGCGGAGGGCGTACTTGCTACACATTTCTTTTGGCCAAAGATGAGGCGGGATGTTGGCGTTTTATTGCTCATTGCACTACATGTCAAAAAGCTAAGTCACGACTCAATCCTCATGGTTTATATATGCCTTTGCTGTACCTAGTGTTCCTTGGGAGGATATATCTATGGACTTTGTTTTAGGTTTACCTAGAACAAAGAAGGGAGGATAGCATATTTGTTGTCGTGGATAGATTCTCGAAAATGGCACACTTTATACCATGTCATAAAAGCGATGATCTTTGTCAATGTTGCTGATTTGTTCTTTAAGTGAAATTATTAAGCTTGCATGGTGTGCCAAATACTATTGTTTCAGATCGTGATACTAAATTTCTTAGCCACTTTTGGAGATGTTTATGGGCTAAGTTGGGGACTAAAGCGCTTTTAGTACTACTTGTCACCCCAAACTGATGGACAAACTGAAGTAGTCAATAGAACATTGTCTACTATGCTTAGGGTTGTTCTAAAGAATAATAAGAAAATGTGGGAGGAATGCTTGCCTCATATTGAATTTGCTTATAATCGTTCATTGCATTCTACTACTAAGATGTGCCCTTTTGAAGTTGTGTATGGTTTCCTACCTCGTGCACCTATTGATTTGTTGCCTCTTCCATCTTGGAGAAGGTTAATTTTGATGCTAAAAGCGTGCTGAATTGATTTTAAAAATGCATGAGTTAACTAAGGAAAACATTGGCGTATGAATGCTAAATATAAACTTCTTTGGAGATAAGGGTAGAAAACATGTTGTGTTTGCACTGGAGATCTTGTTTGGTTACATTTGCGTAAGGATAGATTTCTGATTTGCATAAATCAAAGCTAATGCCACGTCTTGCTGGTCCCTTTAAGGTGTTGGAGAAAGTAAATGATAATGCATATAAACTTGAGCTGCTTGCAGATTTTGGGGTTAGTCCACTTTTAACATTGCAGATTTGAAGCCATATTTAGGTGAGGAAGATGAACTTCCGTCGAGGGCGAATTCATTTCAAGAAGGGAGGATGATGAGGACATCAATACAATTGTTACACCCACAGCTCCTGCTGCTATACATCTTGGACCAATTACTAGAGCTCGCATGCCGCCAACTAAATTACGGTACTTTCGTTTCTTGGTAATGATTCTAATGTTCATGAGAATATGATCTTTGCCTAAATTGGATACATTTGTTTTGCTTACAAATGAAGGGCCTAGCTTGGAGAAGGATGAACATTGGAGCAAGAAAAAGCATGGAGATGATGGCATGCAAAGAGGACAGAATGGAGTTACAAGTGATGATTTCGGGACTTTGAAGCCACCATAATGAGTGCATGAAGCCTTGGACAGAAATATACAAGATGCCACTTCATAAATTTCGTCCGAGGCTATTCTAGGTCTTCGTCACCTTATTATTGAGCCAGGCCCATGTAATTTCGAAATACATTAGTATAGGCTATTTTTAGAGTCCGTGGGTGTGGGGAAACAAGAGATAGGGTTAGTTTGGACCTCTCCACCAAGGGCCACGAAATTCACCCCTCTTCCTCCATATATACAGCCCTTAGGGCACCGTTTAGACTTTGGGTTTTGTTTAGATTAAAAGTTAGCCATAGCTGCAACTTGGCGTGCCGTTTGTCTTCAGCGACCGGACAAAGGCGTCAAAAAACCCACCATGATCAATAAAGCTTTCATCTTATATTCGCAATATCCAGTTGCAATCTCGGTTTCTTGCTTGTTCTTCGTTTGCTCGCGAAAGCAGACCTTCGTGGTCGAGTTGATGCGTGCTCGGCGTGGTCGATAACCTCTCGAGTTGGTTTAGCAATTGCTAAAGCGCGGCGTCCTCGCCGCGTTCCTAGTCGGATCGTCAAAGTCGACTTCCACCGCGAAATCAACCATCTCATCGAAAAGGCGGGACACTTCCGCCTCTATTGTGTCCTCTATAGAGGTGATATCGTTTCCACATATATATTGACCGATGCGGGTATGCCCTTTTGTTCTTGGCTTTCACGTGCGTGAGTTACTGCATGCCATTGGCGAAAACAAGAGAATAATGCATATAGCCGCTGGATTTTCTTCAATTCTGACCAAATGAGATTGCGGATCATAGAGCATCTGCGAGAAGATCGTTTGTCCCTACCAGGGGGCCTAATTTCTATAAGCAACATAATCTCTTGAATTTCCTTCAAAATTAAGTGCCAATGGGTTCATAAACTTGTGTGAAGAACAGCGATGAATGATATTCTTTGACTTTCAGGGCCAAAAGTCACCTTAAGGCTGTGTTGAGGCACTCCGGGCCTCTGGCGGAACAGGGGTATTTTATGGATTACGCCGCATCGCCTTGACGATCTGAGTACTTAATGGGTCCGACCACGGACTCAAGAATGACAAAATGATAGGCGAGAGGTGTCCGTCTTTCGATGAGATGGTGGATTTTTCTTTGGTGGAAGTCGACTTTGGTGATCCGACTCTGGCGTGGGAGGGCGTCGCGCCTGCTGTCGCTAAACCAACTCAGAGAGGTTATTGACCCACGCGAACACGATCAACGACCACGAGGTCTATTTCCTGCGAGCAAGCGAAGAACAAGCAAGCTGAGATTGCAATCTGGATATTGCGAATATAAGATGAAAGCTTTATTGATCAAGGTGGGGTTACATGGCCTTTGTGCAGTCGTTGAACACAAGCGAAATGCAGCGAAGTTGCAGCTATGGCAAACTTTTGATCTAAACAAAACCCAAAGTCTAAGCAGTTGCCCTAAGGGTTGTATATATGGAGGAAGTGTCCTTAATAAGCATATGTAGAACACTAAAATGCCACCACGAGCAAAATTGTTGAACCATTGGATTAATAGTAAGGATATGGATGTGGTCTTGTGGTGAGATAGCTTCTCACCATCTCAATAATGATTGTTGCATCACATCTATGATGGCCAGAATAGAGCGTTCCTTCACAACTCCCTTTGTATGGAACAAATTATGCCTGATTTTGCTTTCGACATGTAACCTGCACCTCAAAACATGGCAACTAAACATTCATACATCGCCAATAAGTATTGTGTCTCATGATCGAGCATCTCCGTGTTCCCAGCCAAGTCTCCTCATCATAGTCACTAAGCGGATCACCCACCATCCTCAGCAATCATCTGCATTGAGGCATTCTCATAAAAGTCCTCTTCCCCTATGACGACAAATAATATCCTTGTGTGCCCTGTTTGAACTACATGCAGGCCACACCTTTCTTGCATCACGGTTGGAGTGGCTGAAGGAGGTGATGAATGCGGTGGAATAGATGATGCGTGTACGTGGGCCCTCTGTCTTGGCGACGATCACCAAGCTTCAAGCAAGATGGAATAAGCAGTGATATTATTATAATCATATATCTAGAATGGTTGAATCTCTCTATTTAATCCACCCGAGAAAGCGTGCAAGCATAGCCATTCTCCTCAACAATACCACATCTAGTCAAGCGATTTGGATAATATTCTTCTGAAATTTTTTCTTGTCTTAATGCACGCAATTTTGAAGTCACGTTATTTGGAACAGCGTACGCATCAGTTTCAAAGCAGCCCAAATGGCTGGAAAGGATATAATCTACAATGTTGACCACCAAACATACAGCAGTGAAACACAAACGGCGGCGAGAACCGTCTCTCCTCGAGTTGTAAACATGTAAATCGTTGTTAGTTTCTAACTCCCAAGTAAGATATATATCAAGAATATCTACCCTGACATGGTCGAAACTCAATTTGGGAGTGGGAGATGGTCATGATCAAAAGCTGAGGAGCCCAGAAAATTGCCATGAGAGGCGTGTGCGCGGCCCTGGTGGTTATAGTGAAAATGGTTGCCACGTAGTTGATGTTGATCAGCCTCATCCGTGTCTTCCACATAATCATCACCATGAGGTACTAGCGGCGGCAGTGGCATGGAACCAAAAAGCACCAGCGGCGTGGCAGCCCAGCACCCGGAGAATTTGTCACAGCTCAATAATAGGAACTCTGTGAGCTCAATCCCATGCTTGATTCGGAAGGGGGCGTGGTTATTTGGCCGTTCTTGAGAAGGTCTCGACCATTAGCCGGCGGTAGTTCATAAAGGCATGTGAGCAATTCGCCAAACTGCCTGCTCCAGCTTTGTTTCAAAGCGTCTTCTCGATACCATCTATCTTCTCCGTAGCCTCGTCAAATCCGTCGTTTACCCATCATCTTACTGTCCAATCATCATTGCTATTGCTTATCATGTAAGTACTGTTTGTTTGTCGGGTTCTCTGTCCAGTCTCCATCGACACATGTTCTGCCATAGTTATGACAATGAGAAGAAACACACAAGAACATGATCCTCACAGACTACTAGGAATGGTGGTAGTGGTGGTGTGAGTCGATCTCACAAATCCGTGAAACAAATCTCAAATTCTTACGATTCTTACCCAATTGTGCAATTAGTGATGACATGGTTGTAGTCAAGCTCTCAGCGAAAGCAGCTGCCGTTACCGGGGAGAATCAAGCATAATGCAGTGAATGTATGTGGGCTGGGAAAAACTTATAATTTAGTAACAAAAAAGATGCGACAATAATCAAGTAGAGGATGCAAGGATTGAATAAACACTCATGACCGGTCTTGTGCTGGTCCTAAGCTGAACCGTGCTAGAGAGCGAGCCTAGAACACTAACATTCTGACTATTTGCCATGCAATAAACAAAGGAAAAGCACACTTTTAATTATTTTTTACGCTCTTTTTTCTTGCGTTGCTTTTTTGTATGACGCTCTTTTTTTCACGAAAAATCACTATAATGGCCGAAATTCTCAAAACACTTCCAATTGGTAAGCGCCGAGGATGAGCACGAAAATTTTTAGAGCCAAATTTTTTTTCATTTTGGGACTAATGGGGAGAAACAGGTCAAAAAACTTTCTATAGCAATGGCCGGGGCTCATCACGCTTAAAACACCTAAAAAATAGAGGATAGCGGAAATTTTTTATCACGTCGTTTTTGGAAAATTTTTGGGCCCTAGCAAGCAATTGGTTTCAGGACTCTCTTTTTTGGAAACCAACCTCTTCTGAAGACTGACAAGATTCTTCCAGAATCAGCGAAACAAGCTTGAGACAGAAACCCGCATCGGAAAGCTAGATGGATCCAGAAAACCAATCTAGCGCCATGAGAACTTTGGGATTAGTGGTGGATATATGGTGGTGGTATATGGCAACGGTGGTGGTATATGGCAGCGGTGGTGGTATATGGATACGGATTCGAAGCGGTGGCCGGATAGCGATGTTAGTGGAGGAATGGCGAGCCGATGATGATGATGCGTCGGCTGACGGCGTGACAACTTATGACCGAACTTCGAAACTCTAAAGGCTAGACTCTAAGGCTGACAGCGAGACCGCGACGATGCAGCATGGAATTCAACAATGCAAATGCTGAGAAAAGATTATGCAAAAGGGACTCAGTTGGTTTAGAATATGATGACCTAACCCTAATTTTTTTGCGGCTTTTTAGTGGGCGTGGGTATGAAGAAACAGACTTCGATCTAAACTTCGAAAAACGTAAATCTCCTTACCGAGCAACTTTTAAAATCGATACCACTTGATAGGCGAAGGTGTGTCCCGTCTTTTCGATGAGATGGTGAGATTCAGCTTTGGTGGAAGTAGAGCTTTATTAATCCGACTTCTGGCGTCTTGAGGGCGTCGGCGAATTATAGCAATCGCTAAACCAACTCAGGAGGTTATTGACCACTTGGCAGAACGCGATCGACCTGACCCGCGAGGGTCTATTTCCTGCGGAGCAAACGAAGAACAAGCAAAACTGAGATTACTGAAAATCTGGATATTGCGAATATAAGATGAAAGCTTTATTGATCAAGGTGGGGTTACATGGCGCCTTTAATAAATTAGATTGAACACAAAGCGAGAAATGTGAGAGTTACTGACTATATGGCCGAACTTTTGATCTAAACAAAACCCAAATTCTCTTGATTGCCCTAAAGGTTGTATATGGATAAGAGGAGGGAGATTTCGTGGCCCTTGGTGGAGAGATTAGAAACTAACCCTATCTCTTGTTTCCCCCCACCTCTGGACTCTAAATATAGCCTATACTAATGTATTCCGAGAATTACATAGGCACGGCCTAATAATAACATAATGCGCCTTTTAGAACAACCCTACGGGCTGAAATTTATGGAGTGGCATCTTGTATATTTAGTCCAAGGCTTCATGCACACTCATTATAATTGCTGAGAATCACAGAAATCATCACTTATAACTCCATTCTTGTCCCCCCTTAAGCATCACCATCATCTCCACATGTATTTCTTGCTCCAATATTCATCCTTCTCCAAAGCTAGGCCCTTCATTTATGCGTAAACAAATAATATTATCCAATTTAGGCTGACATCATATTCTCATGAACAGTAGAATCATTACCAAGCGAAAGTGCACAGTAATTTAGTTGGAATCTTGTGACTCTAGTAATTGGTCCATTATGTATAGCGGCCGGGGGGTATGGGAATTCTTATTTCAATGGTATTGATAATCCTCATCACAAAGATTATGACCATTTTAGTGAACATCTCTCCATTCTATGGCGAGTCCTTGAAAGTACTTCATTTTTCTTGTGCGTATTTTGCTGATTACTTTTAAAATTTCTTGTCCTCTATAGAGGAGATGATAGTTTTCCACATATATATTGACCGATGTAGGTGTATGCCCTTTTGTTCTTAGCTTTCACCTGCGCGTGAGATTCTGACATGGCATCCGTGAAATGGGAGAATCTAAGTATATAATATTTGGATTTTGCAATTTTACGACAAAATAAGATTGCGGGATCATAGAGCATCTGTGAAAGATACCTTTGTCCCTACCGAGGGCTAATGTCTATAAACAACATAATATCTACAATTTCCTTCAAAGGAAGTGCCAATGAGTTGAAGCACTTGTCACGAAAAGCAGTGACAAACTGATGTTCTTTGACTTTTCTGGGCCAAAAGTCCACCTTAAAACCGTAATTGAGGGCACTCACGGGCCTCTGAAATGCGAGGAGTATTTTTACTAGATGACCGTAATGCTTGCACCCGCGGCGGTTTGAAATTTTGACTGCTAAATGGGTCCAACACGGACTCCGAATGACACAAGTATGACCCGTTTTAGTGAACATCTCTCCATTTATAACCAGTCCTTGAAAGTACTTCATTTTCTCGTGCGCTTTTAGCTTGATTCCACAATTTGTACATCTACATAGAGGTGATATCGTTTCCACATATATATTGACCGATGCAAGAATGCCCTTTTGTTGTTGGCTTTTCCATAGCGGCGTGAGTTCTGAGGATGCCATACATCAAGCAACACAGAATAAGGCATATAACCGCTGGATTTTCTTCAATTCTGGCCAAATATATTGCACGGATCTTAAACCTCTAAGAAAGATGCGTTTGTCCCTACGAGGGCTAATGTCTAGCAGCAGCATAATCTCTAAATTTCTTCAAAGGAAGTGCCAATGGGTTGGCTTACGTAGAAAAACATGCCGGCCGAATGATGTTCTTTGACTTTCAGGGCCAAAAGTCACACTTAAGGCCGTATTTGAGGGCTTTCGGGGCCTCCTGGTTACCAGCGGGGATATTTTTCTCGGATGTGGTAGCTCTTGAACCCGTTTAGTGAACCCGTTTTAGTAGACATCTCTCCATTCTATGGCGATGCTTGAAAGTACTTCATTTTTCTCGTCTTGGCTTTGCTTTGGGGTACCCCAAAATTTCTTGTCCTCCTTAGCGGAGATATTGTTTCTACATATGTATTGTGGAAATGCCGGGGAATGCCCTTTTGTTCTTAGCTTTCCGCAGCAGCGTGAAGATTCTGACATGCCATCCGGTGAACACAAGGAGAATAAGGCATTTAGCCCATTTGGATTTTCTTCAATTCACGGTCAAATGAGATGCCCGGATCATAGAAACATCTGCCGAATGATCGTTTGTCCCTACAGAGAGGGTAATGTCTATAAGCAGCCTAATCTCTTTAATTTCCTTCAAAGGAAGTGCCAATGGGTTGAAGCTTATACGAAAATTTTCGACTGAATGATTTTCTTTGACATTGGGGCCAAAGTCACTATTAAGAGCGTGTTGAGGTACTCAGACCTCTTGGCGCATGGCGAGAGTATTTTAAGTTCCGCACTTGGCCAGCGAGGAGTTAAAGTACTTTAGGGTCCAATACGGACTCGAATGACAAAAGTATGGCCGGTTTTAGTGAACATCTCTCCATTCTATGGCGGTCCGCGAAAGTACTTCATTTCTAAATGCTTGGTATATGCGTGATTGCCCCATTAATTCTTGGTGGTCTATAGAGGAGATAGCGTTTCCACATATATGTTGGCCTTGGCGATGCGGAATGCCCTAGATTTCTTAACTTTCGCGGCGTCGACTTATGACGATGCCATCCGCGAAAGCAAGGAGAATAAAACATATAGCCGTGGATATTCAACAATTCTGCGGCAAATAGAGATTGCCGGATCATAGAGTATCTGCGATGAAAGATGCTTTAGTCCCTACCATGGGAATAATATGTATAAACAACATAATCTCTCGAATTTCCTTCAAAAGGAAGTGCCGATGGGTTTAAAGCTTGTCTTAAAAACGCTTGACGATGAATGATGTTCTTTGACTTTCGAGGAATTAATGTCACCTTAAGGCCGTATTTGAGGCACTCCGACCTCTGGTGGAGCAGGGGAGTATTTTATGGATTATACATCGCTCGCCGCGGTAGTTGGATACTACGGGTCCGACAGCGGACTCGAATGACAAAATTATGACCGTTTTAGTGAACATCTCTCCATTCTATGGCGGTCCTTGAAAGTACTTCATTTTCTCGTCGCTTTTGCACGGTGCCCCAAAATTTCTTGTCCTCTATAGAGATATCGTTTCCACATATATATTGACTAATGCCAGGAATGCCCTTTTGTTCTTGGCTTTCCGCGCGAATTCTGACATGCCATCCGCGAAAACAAGGAGAATAAGGCATATGCGTGGATTTTCTTCAATTCTGACCAAATAGATTGCGGATCATAGAGCATCTAGAAAGTCGTTTGTCCCTACGGGGCTAATGTCTATAAGCATCATTATATCTCAATTTCCTTCAAAGTGCCAATGGGTTGAAACTTGTCGAAAAACAGCGACGAATGATGTTCGACTTTGAGGCCAAAGTCCTGCTTAAGGCCGATTGAGGTACTCGGGCATCTGGCATAATGGCAGTATTTCTGGATTCACGCGCTCACCGCGAGCCGTTTGAGTACTTGTGGGTAAGCCACGGATCAAGACGAAACAAAACTATGACCGTTTTAGTGAACATGTCTCCATTCTATGGTAGTCCTTGAAAGTACTTCATTTTTCGTCGCTTTGCTGATTGCCCCAAAATATCTTGTCCTCTAAGAGGAGATATCATTTCCATATATATTGACGATGCAGGGAATGCCCTTTTGTTCTTGGCTTTCGCATGAGTTATAGCATGCCATCCGGCGAATACAAGGAGAATAAGGCATATAGCATTTGGATTTTCTTCAATTTATGGCCAAATGATTGCGGGATCATAGAGCATTTGCGAAGGTATGTTTATCCCTACGGGGGCTAATGTCTAAACAACATAATCTCAACTTTCCTTCAAAAGGAAGTGCCAATGGGTTGAAACTTATGCGAAAACGACGAATGGTGTTCTTTGACTTTCGAGGGCCAAAAGTCTGTAAGGCTGAATTTGAGGTACTCCGGGCCTCCTGGCATAAGCGGGATATTTTTACGGATTAGCATGCTGCTTGGCAGCAGTTGAGTACTTGTGGGTCGACACGGACTCGAATGATAAAATTATGACCGTTTTGAACATCTCTCCATTCTATGGCGGTCCTTGAAAGTACTTCATTTTCTCGTGCGCTTTTGCTGATTGCCCCAAAATTTCTTGTCCTCTATAGAGATATCGTTTCCACATATATATTGGTGATGCAAGTATGCCCTTTTGTTCTTGACTTTCAGCGCGTGAGTTCTGACATGCCATGCGAAAACAAGGAGAATAACGGATAACCATTTGGATTTTCTTCAATTTACGGCCAAATGAGATTGCGGGATCATAGAGCATCTGCGAGAAAATACGTTTGTCCCTAGAGGCTAATGTCTATAAGCAACATAATCTCTCAAATTTCCTTCAAAGGAAGTGAATGGGTTCATAAACTTATGCAAAAGCGATGAATGAAATGTTCTTTGACTTCGGGCCAAAAGTCCTACCTTAAGGCCGTGTTGAGGGTACTCACGGGCCTCTTAGAATAGCGTGGAGTATTTTCGGATTCATACGCTAGCGCGAACTGTTTAGTACTTATGGGTCCGACCACGGACTCGAATGACAAAATTATGACCGTTTTAGTGAACATCTCTCCATTTATGGCGGTCCTTGAAAATACTTCATTTCTCGTCGCTTTTTGCACGGTGCCAAAATTCCTTGTCTCTGTAGAGGAGATATCGTTTCCATATATATTGACCGATGCAGGAATGCCCTTTGTTCTTGGCTTTCCGTCGTGAGTTACTACGTGGCATCCGTGAAAACAAGGGAATAAGGCATATAGCATTTGGATTTTCTTCAATTCTGACCAAATGAGATTGCGGGATCATAGAGCATCTGCGAGAAGATGCGTTTGTCCCTACCGGGGCTAATGTCTATAATAATCTCAAATTTCCTTCAAAGGAAGTGCCAATGGGTTCGAAACTTGTCGAAAAACATCGACGAATGATGTTCTTTGACTTTCGAGGCCAAAAGTCTGATTAAGGCCGTGTTGAGGTACTCAGGGACTCTGGCATAGCCAGTATTTTGGATTCGCGCTACGCGCGAGAGTTTGAAACTTTAGGGTCCGACCACGGACTCCGAATGACAAAATTATGACCGTTTTAGTGATCATCTCTCCTTGTAGTCCTTGAAAGTACTTCATTTTCTCGTCGCGATTTTATGCAGTGCCCAAAATTTCTTGTCCTATAGAGATATCGTTTCCACATATATATTGACCGATGCGGTATGCCCTTTTGTTGTTGGCTTTCACGTGTGTGTTCTGACATGCCATCCGTGAAAAACAAGGAAAATCATATAGCCGGCTGGATTTTCTTCAATTCTGACAATAAGAGTGCGGGATCATAGAGCCTCTGCGAGTACATTTGTCCCTACCGGGGGCTAATGTCTATAAGCAACATAATCTCTCGAATTTCCTTCAAAAGTAAGTGCCAATGGGTTCAAACTTGTCGAAAAACAGCGACGAATGATGTTCTTTGACTTTGGGGCCAAAAGTCCTGCTTAAGGCCGTGTTGAGGTACTCCGGGCATCTGGCACAATGCGAGGTATTTTACTGGATTCACGCGCTCACCGCGAGCCGTTTGAGTACTTGTGGGTCTGACACGGAATCCGAATGACAAAACTATGACCGTTTTAGTGAACATGTCTCCATTCTATGGTAGTCCTTGAAAGTACTTCATTTTCTCGTAAACGCTTTTTGCTGATTGCCCCAAAATATCTTGTCCTCTAAGAGGAGATATCATTTCCATATATATTGACCGATGCAGGGAATGCCCTTTTGTTCTTGGCTTTCATGCATGAGTTATAGCATGCCATCCGTGAAATACAAGGAGAATAAGGCATATAACACTGGATTTTCTTCAATTTATGGCCAAATAAGATTGCTTGGATCATAGAGCATTTGCGAAAAGGTATGTTTATCCCTACCGGGGGGCTAATATTTAAACAACATAATCTCTCAACTTTCCTTCAAAAGGAAGTGCCAATGGGTTGAAACTTATGCGAAAAAACGACGAATGGTGTTCTTTGACTTTCGAGGGCAAAAAAGTCCTGCTTAAGGCTGAATTTGAGGTACTCCGGGCCTCCTGGCATAGAGCGGGAGTATTTTCTGGATTAGCATGCTCGCTTGGCGGAGTTTGAGTACTTGTGGGTCGACACGGACTCGAATGATAAAATTATGACCGTTTAGTGAACATCTCTCCATTCTATGGCGGTCCTTGAAAGTACTTCATTTTCTCGTGCGCTTTTTGCTGATTGCCCCAAAATTTCTTGTCCTCTATAGAGAGATATCGTTTCCACATATATATTGGTGATGCGGTATGCCCTTTTGTTCTTGACTTTCAAGCGCGTGAGTTCTGACATGCCATCGCGGCGAAAACAAGAGAGAATAACACAGATAACCATTTGGATTTTCTTCAATTCTGACCAAATGAGATTGCCGGATCATAGAGCATCTGCGAGAAGATGCGTTTGTCCCTACGGGGCTAATGTCTATAAGCAACATAATCTCTCAAATTTCCTTCAAAGGAAGTGCCAATGGGTTCATAAACTTGTGCAAAAGCGATGAATGATGTTCTTTGACTTTCGAGGCCAAAAGTCCACCTTAAGGCCGTGTTGAGGGTACTCTGGGCCTCTTAGAACAGCGTGGAGTATTTTACGGATTATACGCTAGCCTTGAACTATTTAGTACTTAATGGGTCCGACACGGACTCGAATAACAAAATTATGACCGTTTTAGTGAACATCTCTCCATTTATGGCGGTCCTTGAAAGTACTTCATTTCTCGTCGCTTTTTGCTGGTGCCCAAAATTCCTTGTCCTCTGTATTAGAGGAGATATCGTTTCCACATATATATTGACCGATGCAGGAATGCCCTTTTGTTCTTGGCTTTCCGTCCGTGAGTTACTACATGCCATCCGCGAAAACAAGGAGAATAAGGCATATAGCCGCTGGATTTTCTTCAATTCTGGCCAAATGAGATTGCGGATCATAGAGCATCTGCGAGAATGCGTTTGTCCCTACCGGGGGCTAATGTCTATAAGCAACATAATCTCTCAAATTTCCATCAAAGGAAGTGCCAATGGGTTCGAAAACTTGTCTGAAAAACATCGACGAATGATGTTCTTTGACTTTCGAGGCCAAAAGTCCTGATTAAGGCCGTGTTGAGGTACTCAGGGACTCTGGCAAAGCGGAGTATTTTTGGATTCGCGCTTCGCGCGAGAGTTTGAGAACTTTAGGGTCCGACCACGGACTCGAATGACAAAATTATGACCGTTTTAGTGATCATCTCTCCTTGTAGTCCTTGAAAGTACTTCATTTTCTCGTGCGATTTTATGCAGGTGCCCAAAATTTCTTGTC
Source organism: Aegilops speltoides (assembly GCA_021437245.1). Classification (NCBI taxonomy): domain Eukaryota; kingdom Viridiplantae; phylum Streptophyta; class Magnoliopsida; order Poales; family Poaceae; genus Aegilops; species Aegilops speltoides. The sequence goes on from JAHHZJ010002387.1 coordinate 20,735, forward strand.
GCTATAGAGATATCGTTTCCACATATATATTGACCCGATGCAGTATGCCCTTTTGTTGTTGGCTTTCCTTGCGTGTGTGTTCTGACATGCCATCCGTGAAAAACAAGGAGAATAATGCATATAGCGCTATGGATTTTCTTCAATTCTGACCAAATAAGAGTGCGGGATCATAGAGCCTCTGCGAAAGGTACATTTGTCCCTACCGGGGGCTAATGTCTATAAGCAACATAATCTCTCGAATTTCCTTCAAAAGTAAGTGCCAATGGGTTCATAAATTATGCGAAAAGCAACAACGAATGATGTTCTTTGACTTTCGGGGCCAAAAATCCGACAAGGCCGTGTTGAGGTACTCTAGGCCTCTGGCACAAGAAGGGAGTATTTTACGGTTCTTGGCGCTCATGAACCGGCTTGAGTACTTGTGGGTCGACACGGACTCGAATGACAAAATTTTCAAAGAATGCTACTAACTCAAGCTTTCAATGCAAAAAGAATCACTCAATTCCAAGTTGATATGAGGAGTCAGAATTCTAAAACTAGCACGAAAAATTGGAACAAGCGTGTTCACGAACTTGGAGGGCAAAAGACCTATTTAAAGCCGATTTTGAGATGTCAAATATTGAACTAGCTTCTGCAACTATTTAGATGCGGCTCGTCTCTAGCTTCAATTTGAGTACTCACGGGCAAAACGGACTTCGTATGAGGAAGATACACCTGTTTTACTGAACAGGCGCAAAGCAATTCTAATCCGAATTCATATACTGAGATTGATTCTAGATAGATCCAATTTTTTTTTCTTCTCTCTTTTTTTTCACGTTTTTCTTTTTCTCTCTCTTTTCTTTTTTCTGTCCTTTTTTCTCTTTTTTTCTCTGTTTTTCCTCCTCTTTCCAAGACAAACTAGATAATTTGCAGATTGGATCGGCGAAGATGTGAATGACCTCAACTATGATTATGACAATGAACAGCGTGTAGCGTGGTGAAATTAATAGATGGGATGGTGGACAGCGGAAGAATAATGATGCAGCGGCGTGACTAATGTGAATAGAACTCGAAACTCTAAAGAACTGACACTAAGACCAGCAATTGACCACGACAATGCAACGATAATTCAACTATGCAAAGCGAATAAGAAAATTGCAAAGGCTCGGGCGGCTTGGATAAAGGATGAATAGATCTAACTTTTTTTGTGCCTTTTCTTGGACTATAGGTATGAATAGTAGATCGATCTAAACTATGGCTGTAAAATCTCACGGCTTGAAAGCGATACCACTTGATAGGCGGGGTGTCGATCTTTCGATGAGATGATAACTTCTCGATATGGTGGAGCGACTTTGGCGATCCGACTACAGCGTGCAGACGTTGCGCCTTAGCAATCGCTAAACCAACTCTAAGGAGTTATTGACCAGCGGAGCACAATCAACCTGACCACGAGGTCTATTCCTGCAAGCAATCGAAGAACAAGCAAGAATGATAAAGCAATCTGAATATTGCAGTATGTATGAAGTATTGATAAGGTGGGGATCAAGTGGCGGTCTTGGTGCAGTCGTTGGACACAAGCGAAGTACACGAAGTTGAAATGGCTAACTTTTAACTAAACAAATCCCAAGGAAAAAGCTACTAGATGGATCTACTTATATAGAAGCAGGGTGGCGGCCAAGGAGGTGGGAGGGCGTCCCAAGGCAGCCTAAAACCAACCCTAGGTCGTACAAAGCTCATGGGCCCAAGTGGAGGTGGCGTAACACCTTTGGACTTGTGTTTGACTCGGATTCTGCTGCAGCGTCAGATTGTTTCGGCCATAAATCAACGCTCGGACGGTTTTAAGGTGATTCAATTGTCTGGAAGAGCATGAAATCTACTTTCCAACAAAAAAAAAGAATCCAATTCAGGTCCGTATGAAAAAAGTTGTTGACGTTTTGAATCAGGTATGTCTGTGCAGTCGAATCTGAATCCAGAACGTGAGAGCTTGGACTCTATCTTCTCTTGGCCCAAAAGTGACGTGAGAAGACTTTTGAACAACACCTAAACTTCTCCTTTCCCTTATCTTCATATTATGGATTGTACAAATGTCCCATACACCTGCAATTAGACAAAACACAAAAGTATGTGAAATATTTTGTTACGGATAACATAAATATATTATTGAATAGTTTGCACTAGAAATCACGACAAATATGCATGTATGCAATATTTTGGTCTTATCAAAGTAGTCATGTCCTCATCACCCTGCCATCTACCACATATCATACGGCGGTCGTATCCATATACCACCGCTTATCATACACGCTTGAATCGTATCCATATACCACCACCGCTGCCATATATCATCACCAATCGAGTTCCTTGCATATTAGGTTTGTTTTCGGGATCCATCTAGTTTTCCGATTCGTGTTCCTTATGCGAGTCGGTTTCAGTTCACAATCTTTGCCTTGCGTCGTGAAGGTTGGTTCAAAAAAAGAAGTCAAGACCACCTCGTCTAGGCCCAAATTTTCCAAAAACTCACGGGACAAAAATTTTCTGCTATCCTATTTCGGTGTTTCTCGTATTGAGCGTCGGCGTTATAGAAAGTTTTTGACCCGTTTCCGATTTTGAATTAAGACGAAAAATGGTCGATGTGCCCATCTGTTAGTTTGACACAGGAAGAGTTTTGAGACACTTCGCCATTATAGTGATTTTTCGCCAAAAAAAAAGCGCCAAAAAAAAAGCAAAAAGCGAAAAAAATTCAGTGTGCTTTTCCTTTGTTCGTGCAGCGCCGTGTGATTTTGTTAGTGTACTAGGCTCGCGTCTCTAGCGCGGTCTAGCCTAGGACCAGCCACGATACCGTCGTTGGCGTTTATTCAACTTGCAAATCTGAATTGATTATTGCTGACCTTTTTTCTACCATATAAACCTTCCCAGCTCCACCTACATCTCGTCGTCCGTTTGATTCTCCACAATGTCGCTATAGCCAAGCTTTGAGAGTTTGACTGAGTTCTTGATCACCTTTCTTCTTTGGTAGAACTGGTAAGAATTTGAGATTTGCTTGTGGTTTGTGATACACCACCACCACTTCTAGTACTCGTAGGATCATATTCTGTGTTTCTATTTGCTGCTAACCATGGCAGGATCACAAGCCGATGGACTGATTGGAGAACACGGCGAACAAGCTACATGATAAGTTTCAGCAAATGATGATTGGACGGTGCAAGATGTGCTAAGCAGTTTGCGAGGCCATGGAAGATAGATGGCATTGAGAAGGCGTTTGAAACAAAGCTTGATAGCAAGTTTGATGAATTGCCGTGTTCCACAACCACGCCCGGCTGCACCTATCGCACCTCGCAGCGACAACAACTTCGCCCCTTCGAATCGGTATGGGCGAGCTCAGCGTGTTCCTATTGAGCGAGGACAAAATTCAGTGCCCATTTACTCTGCTGTTGGTGCTTCTTTGGCTCACCTTCACTGCGCTGGTGGTCTGGGGAGGATGATGATGTATATGGGTGATTATGAGGATGAGGTTGATCAACATCGAACTCGTGCAACCACCACACCACAACCACGAATTAGTCCACATGCAAATAATGGCAATATTAGGGCTCCCCTCAGTGCGAGATCATGACCATCTCCTAAACTGAAATTGAATATTCCACCATTTGAGGGTAGATATGTTCTGATATATATCTTACTTGGGAGTTAGAAACTGAACAACGATTTACATGTTTACAATATCACGAGGAGAGGCGTGTTCCTTGCTGTGTTTGTGCTTTCACTAGCTTTGCATGTGTTTGGTACGAACATTGTAGATTATATCTGTTCTGCTACTTGGGCTGCTTTGAACTTTATCTTGCGTGCTCGTTGGGTTCCACCATATTATCGTGAATTACTTCAAAAATTGCAGCGCTTAAGACAAGGAAAAACTACGTGAAAAGAATATTATCGGGAATTACAAACTGGCTTGATTAGAGTTGGTATTGTTGAGGAGAATGACTATGCTTGCGTTTTCTGCGTGGATTAAATAGAGATTCAGACCATTCTAGACTATAAGGATTATAATAATATCACTCGTTTATTCCATCTTTTGTAAAGCTGAGCGTGAAGTCTTGGGATCGGCAGGGCATTGGCGGCGCACTAACTTTTGGTCGACCTTCATCATGGACACCCGTGCATCATCTACTTCCTTTGCACAATCACCTCCTTGGTGCCACCTCCGTGATACAAGCAGGCACAACCACTATCTGCCAGGCACCCTGCTGGGACACCTGAGGCTCTTCTTCCATGGCGTCAACGGCACACAGTGATATTATTTGTAAATCGTTGTAAGGAAGAGGACATTTTGCGAGAGAATGCAAATCTCAGCGTGTGATGATTGCTCTGCGAGGATGGTGGTATGAGTCGCTAGTGACTATGATGAGACTTTGGCTCTTATTGCATATGAGAACGGAGGAGATGATTGATCATGAGACACAATACATGGCCTTGAAGATCTTTGGCGGTATGAATGTTTAGTTGCTCAGCGTGTTTGAGTGTGCGAGTTACACAAGTGAGCAAAATCGAGGCATAATTTGTTCCATACAAAGGGAGTTGTGAAGGAACATTCTATTAGCTCATCATAGATGGAGGAGCTGCAACAACTTGGCTAGCATGGAGATGGTGGAGAAGCTATCTCTCACCACAAGACCACATCCACATCCTTACTACATCAAAGGTTCAACAACTTGGCAAGGTTAAGGTAACACGTTTGTTGCGTTGTGCATTTTATATCTCTACATATGCTGATTATGTTGATTGTGATGTGGTACCTATGCAAGCATGTTCCTCATTACTTGATGGACCATGGCAATTTGATAAAAATTCGCATACACCATGGTAGAAACAATCGAATACTCTTGTTCATAAGGATAAAATATTACTTTCCTTCCTATGACTCTGAGTCCATTTTGAAAGATGATATTAATAGAGCTAATAAAGGAAAAGCAGGAGAAAATAAGAGTGAAAATCAGATTGTGGCAAAAGAATTTGAGCAACATATGAAGCCTAATAATAAACCATCTAGTGTTGTTTACGAAATTAAATTGAAAAGTGCATGTTTACTTCCCTAAATCTGATATTGATGAGCTAGATTTTAAAATCTGTTTGCTATGCTTTTGTGTGCAAAGGCATTATTTTCATTAGGGCGTGCCTTCCTCTTTGCTTGTCACTAACATTTTGCGAGTTGACGGCGTCTTTCCACAAGGCGTGCCGGAGGATACCACCTATTCGATGGATTGAGCATCAAATTGACTTAATTCCTGGTGCATCATTACCAACCGTGCACCATCGTGTACCAATCGGAGAGCGAAGGAGATTATCGTCAAATACGGGCTGCTCGACAAAAGGTTATATCTGGAATCCCTTAGTCCTTGTGTTCCTATTATTCTAGTGCGAAAAGGATGGTACATCACGTATGTGTGTTGATTGTAGAGGCATTAATAATATTACTATTAGTTATCGTCACCCTATTCTAGGCTAGATGATATGCTTGATGAATTGGTGGTTCAGTTTGTTTGTCCCTACCGAGCGCTAATGTTATAAGCAACATAATCTCTCGATTTTCCTTCAAAGGAAGTGCCAATGGGTTGAAACTTAGTCGAGCAAAGACAGAATGATGTTCTTTGACTTTCGGGACCAAAAGTCCTGAAGGCCGATTTGAGGTACTCGGGCCTCTGGCGCAAGCGTGGAGTATTTTTGGATTCGCGCTCACTGGAGCGTTTGAGTACTTATGGGTCCGACACGGTCGAATGACAAAATTATGACCGTTTTAGTGAACATGTCTCCATTCTATGGCAGTCCTTGAAAGTACTTCATTTTCTCGTCGCTTTTTGCCGATTGCCCCAAAATTTCTTGTCCTCTATAGGAGATATCGTTTCCACATATATATTGACCGATGCAGGAATGCCCTTTTGTTCTTGGCTTTCCGCGCATGAGTTCTGACATGCCATCCGTGAAAACAAGGAGAATAAGGCATATAGCGCTGGATTTTCATCAATTCTGACCAAATGAGATTGCGGATCATAGAGCATCTGCGAAAGGTTTGTTTGTCCCTACCGGGCGCTAATGTTTATAAGCAACATAATCTCTCGATTTTCCTTCAAAAGGAAGTGCCAATGGGTTGAAACTTGAAAAGCAGCACAAATGGTGTTCTTTGACTTTCGAGGCCAAAAGTCCTGCTTAAGAGCTGAATTTGAGGTACTCCGGGCCTCTGGCGCAAGCGGAGTATTTTCGGATTAGCGTGCTGCTTGCGAGCAGTTTAGTACTTGTGGGTCGACACGGACACGAATGACAAAATTATGACCGTTTTAGTGAACATCTCTCCATTCTATGGCGAGTCCTTGAAAGTACTTCATTTTCTCGTCGCTTTTGCTGATTGCCCCAAAATTTCTTGTCCTCTATAGAGGATATCGTTTCCACATATATATTGACCGATGCGGGAATGCCCTTTTGTTCTTGGCTTTCCGGCGCATGAGTTCTGACATGCCATCCGGAAAACAAGAGAATAAGGCATATAGCGCTGGATTTTCATCAATTCTGCCAAATGTGATTGCCGGATCATAGAGCATCTGCGAAAGGTATGTTTGTCCCTACCGGGGCTAATGTTTATAAGCAACATAATCTCTCGATTTTCCTTCAAAGGAAGTGCCAATGGGTTGAAACTTATGCGAAAAACAGCGACAAATGGTTTCTTTGACTTTCGGGCCAAAAGTCCCTTAAGGCTGAATTTGAGGTACTCCGGGCCTCTGGCATAGCGAGCAGTATTTTCAGTTGGCGCTGCTGCGAAGTTTGAGTACTTGTGGGTCGACCACGGACCGAATGACAAAATTATGACCGTTTTAGTGAACATCTCTCCATTCTATGGCGTCCTTGAAAGTACTTCATTTTCTCGTCGCTTTTGCTGATTGCCCCAAAATTTCTTGTCCTCTATAGAGAATATCGTTTCCACATATATATTGACCGATGCAGGTATGCCCTTTTGTTCTTGGCTTTCCGCGATGAGTTACAGACATGCCATAAGCGAAAACAAGAGAATAACGCATATAGCGATGGATTTTCTTGATTCTGACCAAATGAGAATGCGGGATCATAGAGCATCTGCGAAAGATACGTTTGTCCCTACCGAGGGCTAATGTCTATAAGCAACATAATCTCTCAAATTTCCTTCACAAGGAAGTGCCAATGGGTTGAAATTATCGAAAAACAACGACGAATGATGTTCTTTGACTTTCGGGACCAAAAGTCACCTTATGGCGTGTTGAGGCACTCCGGGCCTCTGGCATAAGCGGTATTTCTGGATTCTTGGCGCTCGCTTGAAACCGTTTGACTACTTGTGGGTCCGACACGGACTCAAATGACAAAATTATGACCGTTTTCTTGAACATCTCTCCGGCAGTTCTTCAAAGTACTTCATTTTCCGTCGCTTTTGCATTGCCCCAAAATTTCTTGTCCTTTAGAGATATCATTTCCACATCTATATTGATAGCCGAGGAATGCCCTTTTGTTAAATGGCTTTCCGCGCATATGAGTTACAGCATGCCATCCGTGAAAACAAGAGAATCGGCATATAGCGCTGGATTTCTTCAATTTACGGCCAAATGAATTGCCGGATCGTAGAGCATCTGCAAGGTATGTACTGTCCCTACCGAGCTAATATTTATAAGCAACATAATCTCTTGATTTTCCTTCAAAAGGAAGTGCCAATGGGTTGAAACTTATGCGAAAAACAACAATGAATGGTCTATGACTTTCAGGGCCAAAAGTCCTGCTTAAGGCTGAATTGAGGTACTCGGGCCTCTGGCGCCAGCGTGTAGTATTTTTACGGATTAGCGGTCTCGCCATGGTTTAGTACTTGTGGGTGAACGGACTCAGAATAACAAAACTATGCCGTTTAGTGAACATCTCTCCATTCTGGCAGTCCTTGAAAGTACTTAGTTTCTGTGCGCTTTTTTGCGATGAGGACATGACTACCTTTGATATGACCAAAATATTGCATACATGCATATTTGTCGGTGATTTCTAGACAAACTATTCAATAATCTATTTATGTTATCGAACAAAAATACTTCACACCTTTTGTTTTTGTCTAATTGCAGGTGTATGGGACATTTGCAATCCATATATGAAGTTAAGGGAAAGGAGAAGTTTAGGTGCTGTTCAAAAGTCTTCTCCGTCACTTTTGGGCCAGAGAAGATAGAGTCAAGTCTCTCGTTACGGATTCAGATTCGGACTGCTGAGACACCTGACTCAAAACGCCAACAACTTTTCATTACTCCTAATTGGGTGATTCTTTTTTGTTGCAATAGATTTCATGCTCTTTCCAGAACAATGGAATCACCTTAAAATCCGTCCAGACATTGAGTTATGTACAAACAATCTGTATTTACGAGTAGAATCCGAGTCTACAAGTCCGGAAGTGTTCGTCACCTCCATGAGCCCATGAGCCTTGTACGACCTAGGGTTGGTTTTAGGCTGCCTTGGGACGTTCTCCACCTTCTTGCGCCACCTTGCTCCTATAAGTAGATCCATCTAGTAGCTTTTCCTTGGGGTTTTCTTTAGATTAAAGTTAGCCATAGCGCAACCCGCGTGCGCCGTTTGTGTTCAACGACCGGACAAAGGCGTCTAGAACCCCACCTTGATCAATAAAGCTTTCATCTTATATTAATATCCAGATTGCAATCTCAGTTTCTTGCTTGTTCTTCGTTTGCTGCGGGAAACAGACCCATTAGTCAGGTTGATCGTGCTCCGCGTGGTCAATAACCTCTCGGAGTTGGTTTAGCGATTGCTAAGTAGCGTCACCTCATACGTTAAATGATCGGATCGTCAAGTGGTATCAGTTTTAGGTTGCTCGGTGAGATTTTACAGTTTTCATAGTTTAGATCGCATCTGTCATTCATACCTATAGTCCATGAAAAAGCCACAAAAAAAGTTAGATCTGTTCATCCTTTATCCAAGCTTTATGCGAGCCTTTGCAATTTTCTATTCGTTGCTTGCATAGTTGAATTATCGGTTGCATAAATCATTATGGAGTTGCTGGTCTTAGTGTCTAGTTCCTTTAGAGTTTGAGTTCTGTTCATTAGTCACGCCCGCTGCATCATTATCCTTTAGCCATCCATCCATCTATTAATTTCCACCACATACTGCGTTGTTCATTGTCATAATCATAGTTGAGGTCATTCACATCTTCGCTTTGATCAATCTGCATCTTATCTAGTTTGTCTTGGAAGAGGAGAAAAAAGAGAAAAAAGAGAAAAAGAAGGAAAAAAAAAAAAAAGAAAAGAAGAAAAAGAAAAAAAAGTGAGAAAAAGAGAAGAAAAAAATGGATCTATCGTCTCGTACGAATTCGGATTGGAATCTGTTTTTGCATATTCGATAAAACAGGTGTATCTTCCTCATATGAAGTCCGTTTGTCCGTGAGTACTCAAATTGAAGCTAGAGGCGACCGCATCTAAATAGTTGCTGAAGCTAGTTCAATATTTTTCAAAATCGGCTTCTAAATAGGTCTTTTTTGCTCTGAAATTCGTGGACACACTTTTTCAATTTTCATGCCAGTTTAGAATTCTTTGACTCCTCATATCAACTGAATTGAGTGATTCTTTTTGCATTGGACTTGAGTTAGTAGCATTATTTGAAAGAATTTATCAGAAAATTGGCAAACTTTTCAAGAGGAAAGTGGAGAGAGTTGTTGTATGTCTGCTGGCGGTTGTTTTCATCATTATCTTGCCGTTGTGATCTTCACTTATATCTTTGTAAAGAGCCGTATCCTTCATTGATGCTAGTTGTGCTACGCCGTGACCTCATTAGTGTTCTAGGCTGCGTCTCTAGTCGGTCTAGCCTAGGGACCGCGATCTAGTCGTTGGCGTTTATTCAACATTGCATCTTTGAATTGATTATTGCTATATTTTTTCCTACCATATATAGCCAACCAGCTCCATATTTCTACACGTGTATCTGACGTCCCCACAGCAATCGCTTTACTCAATATTAGGGTTACTTACACGGCGGTTGCCGATCACCGCTGCTTTGCATGGTAAGAACTTGTAAGACATTGATATTTGCTTTCTTTGTGGCGTTTTACACCACATCCTAGTAGTTATAGGAACATTATTTTTGGATTTTGTTTCTTGTTCTACTAATCATAGCCGGATCGAGTCAATTCATGGGCTTTGTCGATCAGAGACATACCACCTGTCTGTACCACAACGTCACGAGAGGTGCAAACATCCAAATGCATGATCAGGTTCATGTTTCTATACCACCATTTAATGGCGTTTAGACCTGCTTTATATATTGAATGGGAGTTAGACATAAATAATATATTTGCTTCCATAATTTTGATGAGCGTAAAAAGTTCTGATTTGGGTTTTCACTTGGTTATGCTCTAGTTTGGTTGAGTGAATATTGATTTTTACACCGATTATGTACCTAATACTTGGGATGATTTAAAACATGTCATGAGAGATAGATTGTGATGTTTATTATACTCGTGGCATGATTACAATGGAACATTTAAAACAAGGTAGTGACACCGTAACAAAATATTATGATGATTTACAAACTACCTTGTTGCTCATTTTTAGAAGAAAGTGAAGAAGATTTTATGGATAGATTTTGGGAGGATTAAACCATAATATTCAGGAGATACTAATTCATGAAGAGTGTTGTCGTATGGACCATTTGTTTCGTCTTGCTTGCAAAGCTGAACAGGAAATAAAGCAATGTTGCCCACAAAGAGAACAAGCGCCACGGTGCACATTCAAGCTGTTGATACAAATGTTTATTCAACTACTAAGCGTACTATGACAACCACATCCGGTGCAGGACTACATCATCTCCACCATGTGACACATCACCATCGAGAGTGCTGCATCATCTGAGTTGACTATAAGAGGTAATGACAAGGTACATATTTTTCACTTTACATGAGAATGATGCATGCCTAGTTAAGTTGAATACATCATGTGTTAGAGGATTATATTGATAATTTGACTTTGCCATGTGATCAAACAACTGAAATACCAACAATTTTGAGAGCACCCATTGAATTATTGATGCAAAGAATCAATGTTTAATCATTTGATATGACCTCTAATATTGGTGATGATTACTGTGTCGAATGACTCATTGCATGTTCTTATCTAAGCATGTTGTAGCATGTAAATTTGATGCAAGTAAGGTTTATTCACCAGCGTTGGGATGGTTTAATGATGAACATTGTCAATCTTTTGAAATAAATAAGAGCTTCACTTATATGTCAAACGAGTTGCAATATTTTCATGCCTTCTACTTCTTGTGCTAATTTTTGGCTTTATATATTTGAACTATGCAAGTTACTCATTATTCATTGTCATATAAAAAATGGGAAGTAAAATGGATGACATATACATATACAACATGTACACCTTTCTCTTTTGTTAGCCACATTTCAGTTAACAGGGGGGCTTTATTTTCAAGAAGGGAGGATGATGAGGACATGACTACCTTTGATATGACCAAAATATTGTGATCGGGCATCCCGGACATCACCATGTCAAGAGTCCACTTGGCAAGTGACATGACATCTACTTCACAACAAAAGGTGAATCATCTCCTTTACAATGCTCCTTGACCTCTCGAGGATGGTATACTCGGCCTCCTTCGTGTGCATGCATAGGTATTTGGACCTACGGATGTCAGGAGGTGGCGCCAAGGGCAATACCATCGAGGAAGCATGGAAGAAAGGCGGAAGAAAGGAGAAGAAGGCGGGGCGGGGGGCGGCGGACCGGACCCCGTCCGGATCATCAAAGCTCGGCGGATCATCCGGTCCTCCGGATCATCCGGACAATTTGAAAACGAAAACGAAAGGGCCGGATCATCGGGATCGCCGGATCATCCGGACCCCGGACACCGGATCATCCGGGCCACCTCGGATCATCCGGACCCCTTTTGCGACTTGGGCGGCTGCGTGCCCCCGCCCCTCACTTCCCCTTGCCCTTGGGCTATAAATGACCCCTCCACCTCCTTTCTAGGGTTAGCAAAGTGATAGCTCATTCTTAGGTGAGCTTTGCTCCTACAATCTCTACTCTTGGGAGAGACCACTACTCCATTGGGCCAAGACCTCCATCTAGGAGAAATCCGGGATATCATCAAGACCCCTTGTGGGAAGATCCATCTAGGATATCATCAAGACCTCCTCTTGGAGATGAACCTTACCTTATCTTTCCTTTGTTGTTCATGTACCTTGTGGATCTTGTGTGTTTGATTGTCTAGTGGATGTGTGATTTGGACTTGTTCTTGAGTGTTTCCCTTGTGATTTCTCCCGTTCTTCCCGTGTTCATGTGTTCTTGAGGATCCCAAGCGTGAAAGATCGGCCTATGGGTTCCACCCACATCAATGGTATCATGAGCCCCGTTGATCCGTTTTGGAGCCCTCCCCGTTTTCTAGCTTTTTGTTGATTTGTCCTAAATCAAAATCCCCACAAAATAGCCCCAAATTTTTTGTGTTTTGTTGGTTTGATGATGTTTTGTTGATTTTGATCTGGTTTGCTTGGTTTCAAGTGGATCTAGCATTTCCCCAAGTTTCCCCACCTTCCATCCACGAAATCTTAATTTTGCCCAAAATCATCCATTTCCAAAATTCGTCCCGAGAAATCGGCAGTTTGACCCGGATCATCCGGAATTCTCCGGATCATCCGGATCCACCGGATCATGGACCATCTCCCGGATGTCCGGCGCCCCATGACAGAAATCCGGTTGATGAACCGGATCATCGGACCTATCGGATGTCCGGGTAACCACGACACTAACCGGGTGAATTCTTGTTTTGACCATAACTAATTCATCCGGTCCGTTTTGCGTTCTTTAGCTCGTTTTGAAGCTATTGACATCCCCATCAACAAAATACCACCAACATCATTTGACTCCATCATATTTTCTGGAATTTGGCAATTTGCCGGCCCTCCACCATATCATCCGCATTACCACCAGACTTCCCCCTAACCCATTTTGTTCCCCATATGTGGTTGTTTGGTTGTGACTAGAGTCTCCTAAGGTGTTTGGCTACTTAGGGACAATTGCTTTTCATCAACCACCACCACCCTTCCCATAACCTTGCCCACATACACTTCCACCAACCCTAAATTTGTTGAGCTTGTTTGAGTTGTGGCTTGTCTCTAAGGTGTTTAGGCTACTTAGGGCGACAACTTCAACCCGACTCGTGTATAGCCCATCATTCCACTTCCATTGCCTAAACACCACCACCGCTTTCCGCTACCACCATTTGACATTTGTCATTTGAGATTTTGAGTTTGGTTTCTTTCCTAAGGTGTTTTTCCAGGGAAAGTCTCCATCATCTTGGTATCTACACCAAGAACACCCCCTCATCATCCCAGGGCGGTAACCTCGGCAACCATTGTATATTCCCTTGCAATTGCATTGTAACCCCTAGTTTTGCGTTACTTGCCTATCGAGACTAGCCATTTGAGTATTGGGCCCCCGTTACTTTGCACATTAGGATCCACACCATCCATTGCATACATACCATATCATCTTGGTATCATATCATCCATTGTGCCTCAAGTTTGTTCCCATATACACAATTGCTATTTGTTTTGCATTTGCAAAAGTGGCCATAGAAAAAAAAAAGCTTTTAAGCAAAAAAGGCAAAAAGCTCTGAGCAAGTGCCATAGCATCATACCCCATTCACATAAGAGCCATACAAAATCTACACATGATATCATGCGAGAAAACAGGGAACCATACATACATAGCATACTTGGGATGAAGAAACCCATTTGCATCTTATAGGTTGTGCACAAGTGTCGTATCCGCCTATTGAGCAATCGTGCTAGCGTCTCTCTTGAGTTGTGCAACCGGCGTTTTCGTGGATTCCACATTTTGTGCTCATTCCTTGGTTCCGACCAATTTATCTATCCGTGTGTGTGTTTTGTGTACCATTTGCTATTGGTCTACTTGTTTCACTTGGAATTTGTGAATCTTTTCAACATTATTGACTCTTGCTCATTTTATTTTTTTACTATCCTCCCGAGCTCTACCATAAGCCTTTACTTGTAGGTGTGGTGAACAAGTTGGTACCAATTCCACTATTCTTTCATCTCACATTGGTGAAGCAGATACATCCTCAACTTGGGAAAATAACTTGGTATTGTTTATCTCATTTCCTCTCACCTCTACTTGAGTCTTGTGATGGATAGGCAAGGCATTTCACTTTTGGTCTACAACAACAGGAGTTCGATGCCATGAACAACAACTCCGCCAAGATGGACAAGAACATGGAGGAGATCAAGGCCCTCATCAAGTCCTCAGCGATCTTCCTCATCTTCAAAAGGCGCCAAGGCACATCCTTCGAGCTACCCCTCGCAAGATCACCCGGCATCGACACCAACCCCAACAAACGTGAAGGTCGAGCTCCACAACAACGCCACGACTTCCCATCTCCTTGGCATCTAAAGGCGACTTCAACATCTTGCCTACGGACATATGGCATCTTGCCAAAAGAACCTCAAGACTACACTCAAGAGAAGCTACCCAAGCTCAAGTCCGCGACTTCCACAGCTCTGACCTCGACACCGACCACAAGATTCCTTTCTATGGGACTCAAGAACCAGGTACCTCGGTGGGGCGTTTGATGGCGACTACCTCAAGCTACATCAAATTCGTCCGAAGATCAAGTGAAGTGCCAAAAACTTCCCGACTACGCATTGCATGGTGGCTTCCACACCTTTGGAGAACTCGAGATGAGTTGGCCCAAGGCGAAGAAACTTTCGGCGGAGTTTGTGCCTCCAACCTACGGAACAACCGGCGCCAATTGGAGAACACCACCCAAGGATCCAAGTCCCGACAAGTACTTCAAGGGAGATGATTGCCTTGCGAGACGTGGGCGACCCCATTCGATGAAGTTCCACTTCATGATGGGATTACTGGCGACATCTCCAAGACCATTCCTCGAGAACTACAAGTCCCGGCGACTACTACATTGGTGCTCTCAAAGGAACAAGAACTCATGAAGGCCAAGGCTTTCCACCCCAAGCAAACCCGGCGAAAGCTCTCGACAAGCATGAGGCTAGTACCAAGATGTCCAAGCCGGAGCTCCAACATGCTCCCAAGGACCAAGCTTTGGGCGGGACAAGGTGGCGAGAAGGATGATCTTCCATCTTAGGGGAGTGATGTGGCCTCTTCCTTCATCACGGAAGTGATGATGTGCCATCTTGGCCTTCATCCCCGAGTGATGTTGAGCCATCTTGCCTTCATCCATGGGGCGGGGCAGATGATGGCATGGGATTTTCCTTGGTCATGGAGGGAGTGATGTGTCGGCCTTCATCCCCGGGCGGCAAGGCGAGATGGTTGAGCATGGGATCTTCCCCGACCCCGGCGTGTATGATGACTTGAGTGACTTGTGCCACCATATTTAGGTGAGTGACTTCACCACTAGATATGATGAGTTGCCACAATTCCCATGTGAGGAGGCCACAACCCCCCACTTAGTGAGATGGTGACTCCACCATCGTGATTTGAGTGCACCTATTTTGAGGGAGGTGAACCACCACATAGAAAAGTGAGATAGTTGATAGGTCTCATGAGGCCATTTGCATTTCTAACAATTGCCTCTACCTCTATTGTTCTCTCGTTTGGTGCTAGGTCCCATTTTGATGGCGCCGATCCTCGGCGACTTCGTTCTCCTTTGGACAAGGCGATGGCCATGGTGGATTATGATGCACCCCCATGGTTCCATCAAGATGATGATGATGACCACCATTTGGTCTTTCCCACCTCCCTACCCTTGAGTGGAATGACAAAGGTAACAAGGTGGGTGATGCTCTAGTCCCCTTTTGGACATTCTTGACATTGATTGCTTGCATGATGTTGATCCACCTATTGCCATGTTTCATGCTAGTATGATTTCCC
>JAHHZJ010002388.1:0-45859 GCA_021437245.1 Aegilops speltoides
CATCCCGGACAAGACCGGGATTACGCACCCGGCGAGGTAAATGATTCGACCCCATGCGGGACACTTGTAGTAATTAGATTGACTCTAGCGAGGTTTTAATCTGCCTCTTCCTTTGGCGGGAATGGATGGAGAAGGCCGGCTGCTCATCAGCCCGGCTCCCATGCGAGAAGAACGGTGGATGCGGCTTAGCAAAGGTTCTTTGGTTAAGCACGCCGTGGTGGCGGGAGAAAGAAAACCAAGAAATTGTGCAGGGACTCGAAAGAGTTCCGTGTCGAAGCGTCGGCGACGATGAGGACTCCTCCCGAAGGCGAGGAGGATGAGGAGAGTACTCTCTCCGGAGGAGAAGAAGAGGAAGGCCTCCCCTGTCCGGCGGCGAAGGAGTCAAGAGGGAGAACTATCCCGGACAGTTTATCAACATTAATGTTGGCGAGATGAAAATGTGCCTCCAGGGCGGGCATCGGCGAGGATCGTAACATTCAGATCATTTTATATACCATACATTGTATGCCATGTAGTGTCCTTCTAACGCCGCATTCTGCACGTAGTCCGGCCGTTGGTGATCTTCCGACTTCGGTGGCGGGTCTTTAAGCGCCGTCGGATGTAAATTCTATCTGTTGCCTCTACCCGGCGTCGGCGGGCGGCATGCGGAATCCCATAGAGGACCCGCCGAGAGAACTCGGGCGTCGTCAGGCGTCCTTCCGGACTTTGTGCGGACTCTACCTCGGAACCCATAGCGGTTCGAGTCCAACAAGCGGCTCGCCGAAAGAGGGCAGGATCGTGGCCCGGCGGCCTCCGTCAACGGGCGCGGATAACTTCTTTGGGCGCTTAAAAGCGCTTCCATCGAGGAAGAACACCGCACTCTCATGAGTGCGGTGATTGAAAGTCCGGCTCGCCAAGGCTGGCCAGCTTCTGACAACCTTCTAACAGGCTTTGAGGTAGAAGTTTAAAATAATGTAATGTAATACGCATATGGCGGTGGCCCCGATGCTTAGTTAGGTGTTAGGAAAGAAAAGCGGACTAAGGATCCTAACAAAGATATCTGTGAGGTTGCTAAAAATATGTCAATATGGGTTTTGCAGTGTCTTTGTTGACCTCTGCCCTTTTCTTGGCGGGAGTCGGCGTTGAAGAAGGACCTTGGCCGGTCGGGCAAGAGCTCGGCCATGCCAGAGGCAGCTCAAGGAAAAAGAAGGTGAATAACACCACTTTAAATAAGTACCTTCTGAGAAAAGGGTTTTGGTTGCAAACAAAATTAATGAGGATAATATGTGTCTTCACGGGGCCACTAGCGGTGGCAGCCTGAAGGATGCGTGTTCGTGGCGAGCGGAATCTGACACAGGCAGGCTGAGCGAGAAAAGCAAGCGGCTTGCTGGTGGCGGAAGTTCGGCAGAGCTCTAGGCTCTCATGGAAAAGCATGAGAGTTTGGGCGTGACTCAAGACTTCGAGTCGAGCTTGCCTCGGCTCTCGAAAGTGCCAAATCCAAGGCCGAGGCCGAGAAGGCCCATCGGGAGGTAGAGGACATGAAGAAGATAGCGGCGGGTAAGGCGTTTTCATGCGAGGCGAGCATGTTAATGTAATTGCGGATACTCACCCGGTCGGACTCTGCGAGGGGCATTTGCAGATTGCCGCGTGGTGCGTCGATGCGCCGCATTCTCGTCGTGAGGAGGGAGCTCAGCGGAGAAGGTCTTGGTCTCGGTATCTTTGAGGCCGGCCATCCAGTGCCCCAAGCGACCGGTGAAAGCGGCTGGTCGAACTCCTAAGGTAGTGAGGAGGCCATGAAGGGCCTCATGGTCGGTGTGGCTGGGCGAGCCATGCTGGCGATTACTTTGGCCTAGTCTTGGCGGTGGTGGATGCATGCCCGGGCTGGATGTAATCAAGCGCTCACTTTGCATTGAAGGCGCTCGTCGGGCCCTTGCCGCATAAAGGTGCAATGGGGCAAAGCTGGATGCGTTGAAGCTTCTCACGGATCCGCCGCCCGGGCAAGAGCATCACCGCGGGCGATATTATAAAGTTGTCTGAAGGGAGCCTCGATATTGCGGATGAGTGCCCCGAAATGTAATCTTTGAGTGAACTTCATTGTGTTTTATCACATGCGCTGAAAACTTTGTTTATATGCGTTATGAGCAACGCTTGTTGAATTTAAAATATTACCTTACGTGCGGTCGTTTGTTAAATCTAAGAGATGGCAAGTCGTTGGCTTTGACCCCAAGCCCACAGTCTTTGGGGTGTTTGGTGATAAACTTGAGCACTCTTGTTCCCATTTTGGGTCCATCTGGGGCGCTCAACACGACGAACAAAATGACGGACTTATAATGCTTAAACACTCTCCTTAGCCATAGAATTCTATAATTTTAAATTTCGGCGAAGCCCTGGTATTCGGAAGACCGAATCCGAGCGCTATCCGCCTACCGTCGGACATCATCGGAACTTCGCTCGAAGCGGCATGAGTCTTTAGGGACCGAAAGGACCTCTCGAGCAGCGACCGATCTCTACGCCTTATCATGCCCGATCGGTTTAGCTTTCTCCAGCGGCGTTAACCGGCTCAACAAGGAGGCATGTCGCGATGGTTCTCCAGTGCTACCTTAGCCGGCGGAATGGGCGTAAGGTACCAAAACATGGGGCAGGCGAGCCCAACTATTGACCCAAGACATGATTAGGAGTTGATTCATATAATGCTATAAGTTAAAGGTGCCGCACTTGTGAAAGCGTTCGGACTTAATCACACCATAATCAGGGGGCAAAAGCCCTGGTGTATTCGGCCGTACCAAAGTATCTGAGTGCAAGATGTCATATAATGAACATATGTAAAGATAGCATAATTGCAATGAAAAGGTAATGTACTTGCAAAAGGAAGTGCTGCGTTATTTATAAAAGGAAGTCGACTAATAAAGCGGTGATACAAATAGTCTTGATAAGCAAAGGGTTTGGACTAAATTAACATGTCCCCTCGGGGCTAAGCTGCAGACTTGGTGTATGTAATGAATTTAATGCTCGTAATGGAGACCACACAGTGTTAAATCAAGCCTTCTTTAATCACATTGTTGCATCGTGAGTTGGCAGAGTTAAGCCGTCGAGGCGGGGCTTCTAGTTAATGGAGTCTGTATCATAAAGAAGAAAGATAAAAAAATAAAACAAAGAGCGCGCGCATGACTGGTGTGGTCGAACCGCCTCTTTGGTCCTTGTGGTTAAGCCCCTCCCTGCGCCCATGGTATCTCCAAAGCGTAATGATGTGCAGCAGTGTTATTCTTGTGATCATCTTGCAGGCGAGGTTGGGGCGCATTACTCTGGCGATGCTCGATCGCGCCAGGTGGTCTTAGTTAGTGTTGCTCGGCGGCGCTTTGATGTATCCGGCTTTTTATTTGCGGACTAGAGATTATCGTGAAGGCTGCTCGTACTTACGCGCGAGCGCCGTATGTTCCTCCGTTCGGAGGGCATTCCATATTCCCATTGACCGTAATGACTCCACGAGGCTGGCATCTTGAGCTTTAGGTATGCATAATCTGGCACAGCGTTGAATTTACAAGCAGCGGTTCGTCCGGCGAGCATGATAGCCGCTATGGAGCAGGACTATATCGAAGATTAACTCTTTGCTTGGAAATTATCGGGGATCGAAGACCACTTCGGTGTGGTGAGCTGTGCGGTTGGCTTCCACTCTGGGATGACACCTTGAAAGGTTGTCTTAGTAGGTTTGATCTGGATGGGTCTATGCCCATTTGCGCACTATGTCTGATAAAGCGAGTTCAAGCTGCTGCCGCCGTCCATCGGGACTCTTGTGAGTGAAATCCATCGATGATTGGGTCTAAGACCAATGCGGCGAATCTGCCATGGCGTATGCTGGTCGAATGGTCTCGTCGTCGAAAGTGATCGGACGGGAGGACCATGGATTGAACTTGAGGCGGCTGGCTCCATCGCATAGGCGTCCGTGGTCGCGCTTCCTCTCCCTCTTGGGTATATGGGTCGCGTAAATCATATTCACCGTCCGCAATTGTGAAAACCATACATCCTCTATTATTCGCGGCGGGTCTCCTCCTCGTCGCCGCTATTTAGCCCCTTGTCATTGTGTTCGGCAATTAACGCAGCCTGTGAACACCCAACAATCTCTATTGGTGTGATTAGCTGGCTTTTGAAGTGCCATGTATCGGCATGGCGGTCGAGTATTCGGTCCAATTGGGCGGACCGGAGTGGTTCTTTTAAGGCTTCTTCCATTGACGGGTTTGGAGCCTCGGAATCCGGCATTGGTGCCGTATCCTCCTTGTAAATGCGCCGTTAATCTGGCGTTTGTTTTGATTCGGCGTGACCTGCCGTTGTTGTCCTTAGTGTCGGACTGCCAGAATTTTTGCGGAGATTGTTGCTGCGAGCTAGCAGCTGTCTCTCCCGCTTCGCGGGTCATTGCGATGTGAGGGCTGCCATGGATTTGGCTTCTCCTGCCCGGTGCGGGCTAGCCATTCGTCCGGATGTTATGTTTGAAGGCTGCAAGGGCCTCCGCATCCGGACGGTCGGCGATTTGATTTTCTTCGTCAAGAACCGTGTCGAATTATGCGGCGATTCGTCGCTGCTGAATAATGTGGCTTAGGTCATCGGCGTCGGTGGTGGCATATGTACCTTGGAAGTTATCAAGGAACGCGGCCTCGAGGTCTTCCCAACACCCATTGGCTCTGCGGGCAGGCTGTTAAGCCAATGCCGAGCTGGTCCTTTAAGCTTAGTGGGAGATATTTGATGGCGTGGAGATGCGTGCGCGGCGGGCCATATGGATGTGGAGAAGATAATCTTGATCCACACATGAGTCTGTTGTGCCATCGTAAGATTCGATATTCTGGTTTGAACCCTTGAGGATCGATGATCCATTACTTCATCGATGAAGCATAGCAGGTGTCTGGCGCCCTGTATTGAGCAATATCGCGGCGCAGCTCGAGGGCGCTATGCGCTATGTTCGGCCCGGCGGCGTTATGTCCGCGCGACGGTATTCGTCGTGGGTGGTAGAAGCGCCCGTGATCCATAGATGGATCTGGATTGTCTTCTTTGTCCTCAATATGTCTCGCAAGTCGTAGCGTTCCTTTTAACCCGTGCTCTTAGATCGATGCGAATGCGGTCTTGGTGGGGGAACTGAATGCCTCTCTGTCGCGACACGGGGTGGTCGGTCAGCCATGTCGTCTTGCTGGTGATGAAGTATGTATGCTTCCTCCTCTAATCGGTGGAGCAGCTTGCGTCTTAGGTAACTTTGGAGGCGTTGAGTTTATACTCTTGACGCGAGGACCTCGGTCCATCGATCGGCTAGCAGATCTTGATCAGCTTGGAGCTGTTGCTGCTTTTCTTTAGGCTATTGCCATGGCTATGAGCCTGCGCTTGAAGCGCTCTTGTTGACAGGATCCTCGGTGCAGCGAATTCATCATCGTTGAGGCTTGCCGTCTTGGAGGAGGCATATAGTTATCATCCTCAACCCTTAATACGCCGCCCTGTCGTGAGGATCAGCCTGCGTCCTCTGCGCCGAGTCTTGCGGAGGATGCGTCTTCGGCACTCTCGGTGCTATTGTCTCCGTGCGGAATCTCCATTCTTCTTTGTGGCGGGATTTAGGCGGCGCTTGGCCCGGCGTTTGGGCTGCTTCTTTAGAGAACCTTCCTCCGCTGCTTTTCGCCATCCCTTCTTTTGGGGTATCCACCATGTAGGCGTCGTGTATGGAGGTGGCCTTCCGATGCCTGTGGTATTGGGTCTGATCGTCTCGGCATCGTCGTCCATAGCGTCGATAAATCGGGTCGAAGTCTAGCATGTCGGTTAAATCTTCGACCGTGGCTATAAAGTGGGTGGTGGGTGGGCTCTGAATTTCTTAGTCGTCCGAACTCCAACCGTCCTGGCCATAGTCGGCCAGGATTCTCTGATAGCGAGATGCTTGAGAATTCAGGATATCGCCAAAGGCGAGTCTTTGGAAGATGTCATGGCGGTGAATTCCATAACGGCGCCCAATCCGGTTTAATTGGTAGAGGCGCGGGAGGCTCGAGTCCGGCGGAGTTCGGCGCCTCGGGATCCACGAGTTCGCGAGGACAAGATTGGTATTGGCTCCATCGCCGTGGATGTTGAAGCCCAGTGGCGTCTATCCACGGCCCTTGACATGGGCAATCGGCTCGGGCTAGTGGCGGGCGGATCAGTCGCGACCACCAAAGCATTGTCTGCGGCGAGCTAGATCATGCCCATCGTCCTGGTCTTGGCCGGCGCTTGGCTGTGGCTCGAGTCGTCGAAGATCAAGTCCCGCGGTCATCGGCCGTGAAGTTCAAACTTCGAATCGACACGGCGGCGGGCGTAGCTTCGATCTGCTCCGGATGGCCAAGAATTGGCCCGCGATGCAAAACCGCCCGAATCTGAAGATCTGTCCGGGGAAAAGTCTCACCCTGGACAGCGTTGATGGTTGAAGATGCCGGCGAGCCTATCGGGGCGACAGAGGAACTCTCAATGAAAGCACCAATGTTGGTGTCAAAACAGGCGGATCTCGGTAGGGGTCCCGAGCTGTGCGTCTAGGCGGATGGTAACAAGAGGCGAGGGACACAATGTTTTACAGGTTCGGGCCCTCTCGATGGAGGTAAAACCCTACGTCCTGCTTGATTAATATTGATGATATGGGTAGTACAAGGTAGATCTACCACGAGATCAAGGAGGCTAAACCTAGAAGCTAGCCTATGGTATGATTGTTGAGATGTAATGTTAGTCCTATGGACTAAGGCCCTCCGGTTTATATAGACACAGGAGAGGCTAGGGTTACAGTCGGTTACAATGGTAGGAGATCTACATATCCGTATTGCCAAGCTTGCCTTCCACGCCAAGGAAAGTACCTTCGGACACAAGCGGAGTCTTCAATCTTCTATCTTCGTGATGCAGGAGTCCGGCGGATATTGATAGTCGGCTGTGCGGACACCCCTAGTCGAGACTCCCTCACCCGTGATCGATCGGCTCTATCACACATATGCCTCCTTATATCTTCCTGAAAACATCCACCATACCTACCTATCATGGCATTTCCATAGTCATTCCAAGATATATTGCCATGCAACTTCCATCATCATCATATACATGACTTGAGCATTCATTGGCATATTGCGTTGCATGATCGTAAGATAGCTAGCATGATGTTTTCATGGCTTGTCCATTTTTTTATGCCATTGCTACGCTAGATAATTGCACATCCCGGTACACCGCAGGAGGCATTCATATAGAGTCATATCTTTGTTCTAGTATCGAGTTGTAATATTGAGTTGTAAGTAAATAAAAGTGTGATGATCATCATTATTAGAGCATTGCCCTAGTGAGGAAAGGATGATGGAACTATGATTCCCCCACAAGTTGGGATGAGACTCGGACTTAATGAAAAAAGGCCAAAAGCCCATATAAAAAAGGGGCGAGAGAAGCCCATCAAAAAAGAAAATAAAAAAATGAGAGAAAAAGAGAGAAGGGGTAATGTTACTATCCTTTTACCACACTTGTGCTTCAAAGTAGCACCATGTTCTTCATAGAGAGAGTCTCCTATGCTTTCACATTAATATACTAGTGGGAATTTTTCATTATAGAACTTGGCTTGTATATTCCAATGATTGGCTTCCTCAAATGCCCGAGGTCTTCATGAGCAAGCAAGTTGGATGCACACCCACTTAGTTTCAGTTTGAGCTTTCATACACTTATAGCTCTTAGTGCATCCGTTGCATGGCAATCCCTACTCCTCACATTGACATCAATTGATGGGCATCTCCATAGCCCGTTGATTAGCTGCGTCGATGTGAGACTTTCTCCCCTTTTGTCTTCTCCACACAACCTCCACCATCATATTCTATTCCACCTATACTGCTATATCCATGGCTCACGCTCATGTATTGCATGAAAGTTGAAACGGTTTGAGAACATAAAAAGATATGAAACAATTGCTTGGCTTTTCATCGGGGTTGTGCATGATTTGAATATTTTGTGTGATGAAGATGGAGCATAGCCAGACTATATGATTTTGTAGGGATAACTTTCTTTGGCCATGTTGTTTTGAAAATACATGATTGCTTTATTAGTACGCTTGAAGTATTATCGTTTTTATGTCAAATGATAGACTATTGCTTTGAATCACTCGTGTCTTAATATTCATGCCATGATTAGATTACATGATCAAGATTATGCTAGGTAGCATTCCACATCAAAAATTATCTTTTTTATCATTTACCTACTAGGGACGAGCAGAATTAAGCTTGAGGATCTTGTCGTCTCCGTTGTATCTATAATTTTTATTGTTCCATGCCAATATTCTACAACTTTCATATACTTTTGGCAACTTTTTATATTATTTTGGGACTAACATATTGATCCGATTGCCTAGTGCGGTTCTGTTTGTTGCATGTTTTATGTTTTTGAAACCCAATATCAAGCGAGTCAAAGCAGGATAAACACGGACCGAGATCATTTTTGGAATATTTATGATTTTTGGGAAGAAAAACCAGCGAGGCGGTGCAGGGGGCCGAGGCAGGCGCACCTAATCCTCGTGGGCACCCGTAAGGAGGTTGGCGCTCTTCTTTTGCCACAAGAAGGCTAATTTTAGGAAATTCTGGCGAAGGTTTCAACCCAATCGAGATTCTGGATCTCGGGATATAAAAAAGCGGTGAGAGGCGAGAATAAAAAATGCGAAGCAGAGAGAGCGAGAGGCAGATCAAATCTCGGAGGGCTCTCGCCCCTCCCATGCCATAGGAGCCAAGGACGGAGGAAACCCTTCTCCCATCTAGGGAGAAGGTCAAGAAGAAAGAAGAAGAAGGGGTGAGGAGTCTGGACTGGGGGTATGTCGGATAGCGGACTATCATTATCCATGGGACTCCAAGACTACGAAGATAGAAGATTGAAGACTCGGCTGGCGTATGCGGATGGGACTTTCCTTGGCGTGGAAGGCAAGCTTGCAATCTGGATATGTAGATCTCCTACCATTGTAACCGACTACGTGTAACCCTAGCCTCCTCGGTGTCTATATAAGCTGGAGGGCTTTAGTCGTGGGACAACATACATTACAACAATCATACCATAGGCTAGCTTCTAGGGTTTAGCCTCCTTGATCTCGTTGTAGATCCACTCTTGTACTACCCATATCATCAATATTAATCAAGCGAGGACATAGGGTTTTACCTCCATCGAGAGGGCGAACACAGGTAAAAACATCGTGTCCCTCGTCTCCTGTTACCATCCGCCTAGGCGCTGAGTTCGGGACCCCCTACCGAGATCCGCGGTTTGACACCGACATTGGTGCTTTCATTGAGAGTTCCTCGTATGCGTCACCCGATGAGGCGATGGCATCTTCAACAGCAGCGCTGTCACGGTGAGACTTTTCTCCCGGACAGATCTTCGTGTTCGGCGGCCGCCGCTGCGGGCAATTCACTTGGCCATCTGGGCAGATCAGCTTCGCCCCTGTCGTCGAGTCGATTTGGAAGCTTGAACTTCACGGCCGATGTCGCGGAGACTTGATCTTGACGGACTCGAGCCACAATGCGGCGTGCCGCCTTTATAACGATGGGCATGATCTAGCTCTGCCGCGAACAGTCCTTGGTGGCGCTGCGGATCCGCTTGCCATTGGCGGAGCCGATCGCCCGGATCGAGGCGGTGGGCGAGCGCCGCCACAGGGGCTTCAACATCCCGGCGATGGGCGAACCGATCTTGTCCCTGCGAGCTTCGTCATTCCGAGCACGGACTCCTCGCGGACTCGAACCTCCAGCCCCTGTCGATCGGATTAGGCGCGGTTATAAATTCACCGCCGCGGACATCTTTCAATACTACGCCTTTTGGCGATATCCTGAATTCACTAAAGCACCTCTCATTATCGGGAGAGTCTGGCGGACTATGGCGGGATGGCTGAAATGCAGACGACGAAGAAATTGAGCCCACCCACCACCCACTTTGTAAGCAGTGTTGATGATTTAACCGACATGCTGAACTTACGACTCCGGCGACATCGGCGCTATGGGCGGCGATGCGGAGGCGAAGCAGGAGCCAGCGCCTATAGGAGCCTGGAAGACCACCTCGTCATCGACATATATATGGTGGACACCCCAAAAAGCGGGGATGGCGAAGAAGCGGCGGGCAGACTCTCTAAAAAGCAGCCCAAGCGCCCGGCGTCGTGGCGCCGCTCTAAATCCGCCCACGGCAAGAATGGAGATTCGGCACGAGGAGATAATAATACTCGGAGAGTGCGAAGACAATCCCCTCAGCAAGACTCAGCGCGGGAGGATGCGAAGCAAGCCCTCATGAGAGGCGGCGGGGCCGAAGAGGTTGAGGATCATAACTATATGCCTTCCTCAGAAGGCGAAGCAAGCCTCGCGATGATGAATTAAATCGTACTGAGATCCCATCGAACAAAAGCGCTTCAAGCGCGGGCTTATCGCCCGACAAACAGCCTAAAAAAAGCAGCAGCAGCTCAAAGCTGATCGGGACCTCTTGGCGATCGATGGACCAAGGTCCTCGCGGCGAAGTATAAACTTCGAGCGCCCCTCAAAAGTTACCCAAGCGCAAGCTGCTCCCGATTAGAGGAGGAAGCATACATACCTCCATCACCAGCGCCGCGATATGGCTAACCGACCACCCGTGGTCGTGGCGAAGAAGCATCAGGGCCCCAGCCAAGACCGTACCCGGCATCGCTCCAAAAGTCACGAAGCCAGAGGAGCGCAGCGGACTTGCGAGACATATTGGAGGACAAAGCAAGGCAATCCAGATCCATCTACGGATCACGTGGGCGCCCTCGACCCCACGGCGATAACCCGACCGGGCGAACACAGCGAGCCAGCGCTCTCTTGATCTGCGTCGCGATATTGCTCATCTGAGGCCGCCCACCGCTATGCTTCAGCGGCAAAGTAATGGATCATCGGATCCCGAAGGGTTTAAACCCGTAAACGCCGAATCTTCGATGGCTATGAGACCCGCGGTTTGGATCGAAGACTATCTTCTCCACATCCATATGGCCCATGGCGATGATCTCCATGCCATCAAGTATCTCCCCTCAAGCTTAAAGGACCAGCTCGACATTGGCTAAACAGCTTGCCCGAGTCGATTGGGTCTTTGGGAAGACACGAAGCCGCATTCCTCGACAACTTCGAGCGCGTGTAATGCGACCACGACGCCGTTGACCTAAGCCACATCATTCAGCGGAAGTATCGGCGGACAATTACGGACACGGTTCTTGACAAAGAAAAACCAAATCGTCATTGTCCGGGATCACGAGGCCCTTGCAGCCTTCAAACATAACATCCGGGACGAATGGCTAGCCCGGCACCTAGGGCAGGAAAAGCCAAAATCCATGGCAGCCCTCACATCATTAATGACCGCTTTTGCGGCGGAGGACGGTAGCTGGCCGTAGCAACAACCTCATAAAAATTACGGCGGTCCGGATACCAAGTTCAACAACGGCGAGTCGCGTCGAAACAAAAACAAGCGTCGCGTACGGCGGCGATAAGGAGATCTGACGATCAATGCGGATTCGAGGCTCTAAACCGGTCGTGGAAGAAGCCATTCAAAGAACCACTCGAGTCCGTCCAATCTGGACCGAATACTCGACGCTTATGCGGATACATGGCACCTCGAAAACCAGCTAACCACACAATAGAGATTGTTGGGTGTTCGGCAGGCGGCAAGTTAATTGCGAAAACAATGACAAGGGCTAAACAGCGGCGGCGAGAAGAGACCCGACCGCCCGAACAACGAAGAGGACGAAGGGTTTTCCCCACAAATGCAGACGGTGAATATGATATCTGCGACCCGCATACCCAAGAGGAAGAGAAACACGCACTAAGGGACATCTATGCGATGGAGCGGTCACCCCAAAGTTCAATCCATGGTCCTCTTGTCCGATCACTTTCGATCGAAGAGACCATCCGACCAGCATCGCCATGGCGGATTCGCGCGTGGTTTTAGACCCAATCGTCGATGGATTTCACCTCACGAGAGTCGATGATGGGCGGCGGTGCTGAACCTGCTTTATCGGGATACGGTCGTAAAATGGGCATAGACCCATCAAGATTAAGCCTACAAAGACAACCTTTAAAGGTGTCATACTAGGAGTGGAGGCCAAGCTATGCAGGCTCGATCCTGCTGGAAGTGGTCTTGGATCCCGGATAATTTCGGGCGAAGAGTTAATCTTGACATAGTCCCGTTCGCGGCGGCTATCACGCTCTGCTTTCGAGCGAACGCGTTTGCAAAATTCAGCAGCGGTGCCGCATTATGCATACCTAAAGCTCAAAATGCGGGGCCCTCGTGGAGTCATCATGGTCAATGGGAATCGGGCGCTCCTCAAATGGAGGAACATCTGGTGACTCTCGTGGCGGAAGTGCGAGTAGCCTTCTTAGGCAATTCTCAAGTCCGGCGGTTAAAGGCGGATCTGCAAAAGCGCCGAACAATGCCAGCCAAGACCACTGGCGATCGAGCCGCAGCGTAGCAATGCAGCCCAACCCTACGCCGCGCATGATCGCAAGAATAACACTCGCGTACATCATTACGCTTTGGAGATACCATGGGCACGGGGAGGGACACGATCATAGCGGACCCAGTGCGGTTCGACCACACGGGGGCTCGCAAGTGTGCCCCCTTTTTATTTTTCTTCTTATTTTATGTACACAGGACTACGCTAACGGAAGCCATCCGTGGCGAACTGCCGAACTCATGATCTGTGATCGGGGACTAAAGAGGCGCGGCGAACACTCGGTGGTCTCAATTCTGAGCATTAAATTCGATTATATACACCAAGTCTGCAGCTCATCCACGGAGAGGACATGTTTATTTAGTCCAAATCCCTTGCTTACGCACTATTTGTATCGATCCGCTCTACTAGCAGACTTTCTTTCATAAATAATGCAGCACCTTTTATTGCAATTGCATTATCTTTTATATATATGTTCATTACATGACATCTTGCACCCGTATATTTTAGTGCGGCCGAATCGCCAGAGCTTACATTCCCCAAATTATGGTGTGATAAAGTCGAACACTTTCACAAGTCGGCACCCGAACTTATAGCATTATATGAATCGGCTCGAATCATGTCTTGGGTCAATAGTTGGGTTTGCGGCTCCCATGTTTTGGTGCCTTACGTTCCGTTACATCGGCTAAGGTGGCCTTTGGGAGAACCACTGCGATTGCGCCCGGTTGAGCAGGCGGCGCCTCGATGGAAAGCTAAAACTGGCGGCATGATAAGGCGAGGCGGTCATTGTTAGAGAGGTTTTTCGGGTCATAAAGACTAACGCCGCTTGACGAGTTCGGACAATGTCAGAAGAAGGCATGGATAGCGCCGGTTGACCTTCGAATACCGGGGCTTCATCGAAATTTAAAATTATAGAATTCTATGGCTAAGTGAGAATGTTCAAGCATTATAAGTCCGGTTGCCTTGTTACGTTGTGTTGGCGCCTCCTAGATGGACCCAAAAATGGGAACAAGAGTGCTCAAGTTTATCCCGAACACCCGGCACTTTCGTGGCTTGGGGCTGAAGCCAACGACTTGCCATCTCTCGAGATTTTACAAGCGGCCGCCTGAAGGTAATATTTTAAATTAAACAAGCGTTGCTCATAGGCGCATATGAGCGAAGTTTTCAGCGCCTGAGGATAAACACATAGCGAGTTCACTCAAAGATTACATTTCGAGAGCACTCATACGCAATATCGTAGGCTCCCTTGAGGACAGTTTTATAATACTTCTCGGCGTGCGATACTCCTGCCGGTGGTGGTGGGTCGTGAAGCTTCTCCGCATCAACTTGCCCGATGCACCTTTATGCGGGCAAGGGCCAACAGCGCCTTCAATCTGGCGGGCGCTTGATGACCTCAACCAGGGGCATGCATCCACCAGCCGCCGCTGCAGGCCAAAGTAGCTCCCAATCATGGCCTGTCGAGGCCATAGCGGACTATGAGGCCCTTCATGGCCTCCTCGGCTACCTTGTGGAGTTCGACCATTTGCTTGACTGGTGGCTTGAAAGCGCGGATGGCGGCCTCGGCGTCTTGAGACCGAAGACCTTCTCCGTCGAGCTCCCCTCCTGCGCCCACGATAGAATGCGGTGGCATCGGGCGCCTCTGCGGCAGATCTGCAAGCATACAGAGCTCGAATGCAGGTAAGTGTCGGGTAGTTCACATTAACATGCTTGCTTTGCATGAAAAATGCCTTACCGCGCTATCTTCCTTATGTCCTCAACCTTGAAGGGCCTTATGGGCCTCGGCCTTGGCGGACTTGGCACTTCGAGCGAGGCAAGCTCGGACTCTCGAGTCTTTGAGTCACGCTCAAACTCTCATGCTTCTCCATGAGAGCACGGAGCTCTTGCCATACTTCCGCCACCGTGCCTCCTGCTTTTTTCGCTCAGCCCGTTCAGCGGCGCCTTTGCGTTCGACCCACGGACATAGCCTCCTTCATGGCTGCCACCTCGTTAGTGGCCCATGCAATACCCGCATTATCCTTGTTAATTTTATTGCAACCGAAATCCTTTTCTGTAAGTTGCTAATTCAAAGTGGTGTTACTCACCTTCTTTTTCCTCGAGCTGCCTCTTGGCATGGCCGAGCTCTTGCTCGGACCGCTCGAGATCCTTCTTCAGCACATTGACCTCCGTCGTTAAGCGGCGAGAGGCGGCGCAACCTGCAAACCCATATTGACATATCTTTTAGCAACCCTGCGCATATCTTGTTAGATCCTCGGTCGGCTTTTCTTTCCGAACACCAAAGCCGAGCATCGAGGGCTCTTGTCTATCGCGGTATTACATTACATAATTTTAACTTCTTACCTCAAAGCTTTGTTAAAAAGGCTGCTGCGAGGCTTCGGTCGACCCGCTTTTGGCGACTGAACCTTCGAATCACCGCACTCATGATAGTGCGGTGTTCTTCCTCGATGGGCGCCTTTAAGCGCCTCCAACAAGTTATCCGGTGCCTCGGTTGGGCCGAGTCGCCCGGCGTCCGCAGTCTTGCCCTTCTTCGAAGGGCGCTTGCGGACTCTGGAACCCTGCGGGTTCCGATGTAGAGTCGGCACAAAGTCGAGGAGGCTGCTGCGGCGCCTCCGGGCCTTCCTCTGATGGGTCCCTCTCGGGATCCCACCTCGGCGTCCTCGTCGGCGTGTGGGGTAGAGGCGATCGGGATGGAATTCACATCCGGCGAGGCCAACGACCCGCTCAATGAGTCGGGGAGATGCGTCATCGGCGGACTACGGGCGAGAATCGGCGTTAGAAGGATACTACGTGACACGAAGATCGACATATAAATGATCCGGATACTTACGATCTTGCGGGCCTTTGGCCCTTGGAGGCCCTCATCGCCATGGCTGATGTTGGTGAAACTGTCGAGGGATAGTTCTCCCCTCTTGGACCCTTGGCCTCCCGATCGGGAAGCCTTCCTCTTCTTCTCTCCCTCCTCCGGGAGAATACTCCTCCTCCTCGTCATCGGGGAGAGTCCGCATCGTCGAGCCTTTGATTGCGGGAACTCTTTCGAGAGTCGGCCACCTTCTTGGCCTTCTTCTCGGCACCACGTGCGGTGCGGAACCAGCAACTTTGATAGCGGGCATCCTTTGGGTCTTCGGCATGGGGCCGGGCTGATAAGCATCTTGGCCTTCTCCATCCATTCTGTCAAAGGAAGAGGCAGAATGAAACCCCACTAAGTCAATTTAATTATCACAAGTGTCCGTGATGGGGTTGAATCACTTACCTCGTCGATTGGATCTGCGAGCTGAATCCACGATCTTCCGTCGCGGATGTGGGGCTTGGCGCCCTTGAACAGCACCCTCGAGGCGCCTTCGTATGTTGTATCGAAGAGCCGCTTAGCTTTTGGTGCTGTTCGGATTGAACTCCACAAATTGAATGCCCGTTCTTGGCATGGGAGGATCCGCGGATGAGCATGACTTGACCACGTCGGCGAGCTGAGCCCATTGCTCACCATCTTACGGATCTGGCTCGGTTCCCATCACCTCCACGGATTGCTTGCTGCAAGCCCTTCTCTTTCAGGAGGTGAGCTGCGTGGGGATGCAGATCTAAACTTCGGGGCCACCGCCCATGTGGGCTTCTTGGCGGCTCGGTGATGTAGAACCACCCGATTGCCACCTTGGCCGGAGTCACAAAGGCCTTGAGCCAAGGGCGTTGGGCGATTTGCCCAACATGGGGCCTCCGCATTCGCTGCGTGCCCTTCCCAACCTTGACAGCGTTGAAGGTCTTGAGCCTGAGCTGAGGTGGGGCGGATCACGGAGGAAGGCCTTGCACGATGATAAGCGCCGAGATGTTGAGGATGAAGTTGGCGCGGATCGTGGAAATCCGGGCCGTAGTAAAACGCAGGCCCCAGACGAATGGATGGGCGGAAAGCCCAGCCAGCGGAGGAAGTGGGGAGTAAGGCGACCCTCGCATGAGGCCCAAGGGTAGGGATGAGCTGCCCCTCGTCGAGGCGAGCCGATCTGTGATATCGCTGGAAAGATATCGGTGCTGCGCAGCTTGGTGATGTCCTCCTCCTTAGCGGTGTAGGCTAACCATTTACCTCCGCTCCGGACATATTCGGAGGATTCGGCGAGATCATAAGCTTAGGCGTTGGAGCTTGAGTGCGGAGATGGATAAGCAAAGGAGGAAGAAGGCGTGGGTGAAGGTGAATTCTTATCCCTTATATATAGGCGGCCGAAAACTATCGTCCCCACGGCTGGTAAAACTAAGCTTATCTCCCAAGCGCCACCATCAATGGCGCGGTTGGGTTACTACGTCCGTATTGATGAGGATCCCGGAATAAGGAGAACACGATCTCTGCTTCAACAAGGCGTGCCAAAGGAAACGCTTAGCTAAGCGTCTTTGAGGTGGTCTAGTAAAAGCGATTCAAACAAAGGCTTGGTAGCGGTGTGATGTCACGCCGCATAATCGTCGTGATTGAGCTAGTGTATATTTTATTCTCTCTACGGTGGAATGTGGAATTTATTTTGCGAGCGGACACTATCTGGTGTTCATGATCTTCTGGATTATTCAAGGGAGGAACCCGCCTTGCAATGCCGAACATTATCTTGCGCGGACTTATCGTCATTGAAGACTGGTTCGGGACTCTTGAGGAGTCTGGACTAGGGGTGTCCGGACAACGGACTATCATTATCCATGGGACTCCAAGACTATGAAGATAGAAGATTGAAGACTCGGCTCGTGTCCGTATGGGACTTTCCTTGGCGTGGAAGGCAAGCTTGGTATCTGGATATGTAGATCCCCTACCATTGTGACTCTGTGTAACCCTAGCCTCCTCCGGTGTCTATATAAACGGAGGGCTTTAGTCCGTGGGACAACATACATTACAACAATCATACCATAGGCTAGCTTCTAGGGTTTAGCCTCCTTGATCTCGTGGTAGATCCACTCTTGTACTACCCATATCATCAATATTAATCAAGCGGGGCGTGAGGTTTTACCTCCATCGAGAGGCCCGAACCAGGTAAAACATCGTGTCCCTCGTCTCATGTTACCATCCGCCTAGATGCACAGTTCGGGACCCCCTACCCGAGATCCGCCGGTTTTGACACCGACAAGGGGTGCCACCGGGGACCATCATCATCACCGCGATCTACACCAACAACTTCACTGCCCTCATCACCAACTCTTCCCCCTCTATGCAGCGGTGTAACCTCTCTTTTACCCGCTGTAATCTCTACTTAAACATGGTGCTCGACGCTATATATTATTTCCCAATGATGTATCGCTATCCTATGATGTTTGAGTAGATCCGTTTTGTCTTATGGGTTAATTGATGATCGTGATTGGTTTGAGTTGCATGTTTTATTATTGGTGTTATCCTATGGTGCTCTCCGTGTCGCGCAAGCGTGAGGGATCCCTGCTGTAGGGTTTGCAATATGTTCATGATTTGCTTATGGTGGGTGGCATGAGTGACAGAAGCACAAACCGGAGTAAGTAGGTTGTTTGCGTATGGGATGAAGGGGACTTGATACTTTAATGCTATGGTTGGGTTCTACCTTAATGATCTTTAGTAGTTGCGGATGCTTGCTAGAGTTCCAATCATAAGTGCATATGATCCAAGAAGAGAAAGTATGTTAGCTTATGCCTCTCCCTCAAATAAAATTGCAATAGTGACTACCGGTCTAGTTATCGATTGCCTAGGGACAAATAACTTTCTAGTGACAAAAGTTCTCTATTAAAAACTAACTTTATTGCTTTTTTATCTAAACAGCCCCTAATTTTTATTTACGTGTTCTTTATTATCTAGCTTATCCAACAACACCTACAAATTCCTTCTAGTTTCATACTCGTTCTAGGTAAAGCGAACGTCAAGCGTGCGTAGAGTTGTATCGGTGGTCGATAGAACTTGAGGGAATATTTGTTCTACCTTTAGCTCCTCGTTGGGTTCGACACTCTTACTTATCGAAAGAGACTACAATTGATCCCCTATACTTGTGGGTTATCATGGAGCATTTTCAGTTGGGATGAGTTGGCCCGAGTGTTTACCAAAACATTTGAGGGCACCTGCAAGCGACCTGCTGGTTTGACAGAATTGCAGCATTGCGTGTAGAAACAGAATGAGACCTTGAGAGACTATATCCAGAGATGGACCACTCTTCACCTAACGGGGGAGAATGTGTCGGATCACCAAGCAGTTTGTGCCTTTAAAGAAGGCGTTTGCTACAGAGAGCTCAATCTGAAGTTCGGTCGGGTTGGAGACATGACTCTGACTCGGATGATGGAGATTGCCACTCGGTATGCTAACAGCGAAGAAGAGGACCGACTCCGGAGCGGCAAGAACAGACCAGTCACCTAGGACACCAGAGGAGGAAACTCCAATCGGAAGCAGAAGCGAAAAGCTGAGGCTGCAGGCCCTGCCGAGGTAGCAGTTTTGAACCAAGGGAAGTTCAAAGGGAAGCCTAAAGGGCCTTGGACCCGTTAAAAAGTGAAAGATCAAGCGGTAAATGATGTCCTTGATTTACCGTGTCATATACACACCAAAAAAGATGAAGAGGGGAATCTGATTCTCCCCAAGCATACCACTTGACAGTGTCGACTCCTTATTCAGAGCTTTCGAGAGAACCAGCCCAGTGAAAAGGACAAAGAGTCTGATAAGGAGGAAGATAAAGAAGAAGATGGTGGTTACCCCAATGTATGCCACCTTGGTGATTTTGCTAACCTCGAGAGCAAAAGTTGGTGAAAGTTAATGACGAGAGATGTGAACATGGTTGCTCAAACAGCGCCAAGATATTGTAGTGGTCGAAAAGCCCTATTACATTTGACTAGTCCGACCACCGCCACATGTTGCTACCCTAGGTGGTGGCGTTGATGGTCGACCCGATCATTGGGGGCAACCGGTGACCAAGGTTTTGATGGATGGTGGCGATGGACTGAATATATTATGCGTTGAGGCCCTCCGAGATGGGCATTCCGATGTCAATCTCGGTGAGAGCAACATGAGATTCCATGGTATCATTCGGGGAAGAAAACCGATTCACTCGGTCGAGATCACTCTTGATGTGGTTTCGGTGATTCCAAATTACCGCAAGGAAAAGTTGGTGTTTGAGGTAGTGGATTTTGTGATGCCTATCATACCATTCTAAGCGGACACCTTATGCTAGTTTCATGGCTCGACCATGCTAGGTGTACCTTAAGTTGAAGATGCCTGGTCCCGGAGGTGTTATCACAGTCACTGGAAATCAGCAGATAACAGAAGATTGTCTCTAGAACGGTTCAAAGATCGTCGATGAGCTGATGGCAGCAGTAGAGTTTCAGGAATACCAGAACAATGCAGATCTGAGTGATTTGTTGCATGCCAAGAGGCCTGCCTTAGAGTCCACATTTCAGTCGGCCGGTGAAATGAAGCCGGTTCACATTCACTTGACCGATCCCAATGCTGCTCCAACTCATATCTCAACAACACTCGACAGCAAATTGGAAGAAGCGCTCATCCAGTTCCTCCGTGAGAACTGGGACATCTTCGCATGGAAGCCATCTGACATGCCAGGTGTACCCAGGGGACTGGCTGAGCACCATTTACGAGTCGACTCAAAGGCAAAACCCATTAAAGATCATCTCCGTCGTTCTGCTACGGAGAAGAGAAAGGCAATTGGCGAGGAGGTGGCTCGGCTTCTGGCTGCCGAGTTCATCTGCGAGATATACCACTCCAAGTGGCTCGCCAATGTCGTGATGGTCCCCAAGAAAGACAAGTCACTTCGAATGTGTATTGATTTCAAGCATATCAATTAGGCCTGCCCAAAAGATCATTTTCCTCTGCCCCGCATCGACCAGATAGTCAACTCAACTGCGGGATGTGAGCGATTGTCCTTTTTGGACGCCTATTCTGGGAACCATCAGATCTGACTGTATGGACCCGATGAGATAAAGACAACTTTCATCACCCCATTTGGGTGTTTTTGTTATGTTACTATGCCCTTTGGCCTCAAGAATGCTAGTGCCACATTCATGCGCATGATTCAGAAGTGCCTGCTCACTCAAATCAGTCGAATGTGGAAGCATACATGGATGAAATAGTGGTTAAGTCACGCAAAGGTTCCGACACGCTAAGCTGACCTTGCTGAAACCTTTGCCAACAGAAGATATGATATCAAGCTCAATCCATCAAAGAGCACATTTGGAGTCGGTGGAAAGTTGCTTAGTTTCCTTGTTTCGAAAGGGGATCGATGCAAACCAGAGAAGATTGGCACAATCCTCCAAATGAAAGCATACATCGCGTGCGATGTTGAAGCTTCTTGGTTGTTTGGCTGCATTAAGTCGATTCATCTCACGCCTCAGTGAAAAGGCATTACCTCTTTACCAACTGATGGAGAAATTTGACAAGTTCGAGTGGAAAGATGAAGCTGAAGCAGCGTTTGAAGAGCTCAAAGCCCTGCTTTCCACCCAGCCGGTGCTTGCCGCTACAGTCAGCAAGGAGCCTTTACTGCTTTACATCGCAGCCACCGGACAGGTTGTTAGCACGGTGCTCACGGTTGAGCGGGAAGAATAAGGAAAAGCCTACAAAGTTCAGCGCCATGTGTACTACATTTCTGAAGTTGATAACCCACAAGTATAGGGGATCGCGACCGTTTTCGAGGGTAGAGTATTCAACCCAAATTTATTGATTCGACACAAGGGGAGCCAAAGAATATTCTCAAGTATTAGCAGTTGAGTTGTCAATTCAACCAGACCTAGATAACTTAGTATCTGCAGCAAACTATTTAGTAGCAAAGTAATATGATAGTAATGGTAACAGTGGCAAAAGTAAAGATAGCAATTTTGTAGTAATTGTAACAATAGCAACGGAAAAGTAAATAAGCGAACTGCAATATGTGAAAAGCTCGTAGGCATTGGCTCAGTGATGGATAATTATGTGAAAGTGCAACTATCCCTAGGTGGTTTGATAATTCATAACAACATATAGCTCATTGAGCTAATGCTATTCAAGACTATTATTTGAGAAAGCTCAATGAATGGCATGGCATGGATCATGAAAGTGGATCCCTCAAAATGCTAATGACAAAGGATTGGCTCAAGCTCAAAAGCTCAAGACTCTTCATTTTATATTTTAGTGATCCAAGATCACATTGAGTCTACAGGAAAAGCCAATACTATCAAGGAGGGATGAGGTCTTGCTTAATGAGCCTTTGCTACATGTGCTTAGTGATATGCTCCAAAACCCTCAGCTACTTTCTCACATCCACAAATGACCTAAACCTAAAGCCAAAATCGGTCACACCGATTCTTTCTATCCGGCGCCACTGATTTTAAATGGCATAGCCACTGCCACAAACCCTAGGCAAATCGGTTCTACCGATAGGGATCTCGATCTCATCGAGATGGGATTGCAATCTCTCTGTTTCCCTTCATAACGTTTCGGTCCAACCGAAGTGAGCGATCGGTCCCACCGAGATTGCAATGTAAATTCTCTGTTTCCCTTTTGTAACATTTCGGTCTCACCAAAAAGAGCAAATCAGTCCCACCAAGTTTACCTGACCAACTCTTTGGAAAGCTTATTACCAAAATCGGTCTCACCGAGTTTGTATAATGTGGTCTTACCGAGATTACGTTATGCCTAACCCTAACGAATCGGTCCTACCGAGTTGCATGTCGATCCACGAAAATCCTAACGGTCACTAGGTTTACTAAATCGGTCAGGCCAGTCATTGAATCGGTCCCACGAGTTTAGTAAATTGTGTTTAGCAGTTAGATTTTGTGTGGAGGCTATATATACCCTCCACCTCCTCTTCATTCATGGAAAGAGCCATCGAGAACAAACCTACAATTCCAACTTACCATTTTGAGAGAGAACCACCTACTCATGTGTTGAGGCCAAGATATTCCATTCCTACCATATGAATCTTGATCTCTAGCCTTCCCCAAGTTGCTTTCCACTCAAATCTTCTTTCCACCATATCCAAAACCTATGAGAGAGAGTTGAGTGTTGGGGAGACTATCATTTGAAGCACAAGAGCAAGGAGTTCATCATCAGCGCACCATTTGTTACTTCTTGGAAGTGGTGTCTCCTAGATTGGCTAGGTGTCACTTGGGAGCCTCAGACAAGATTGTGGAGTTGAACCAAGGAGTTTGTAAGGGCAAGGAGATCGCCTGCCGTGAAGATCTACGCTAGTGAGGCAAGTCCTTTGTGGGCGGCGGCCATGGTGGGATAGACAAGGTTGCTTCTTTGTGGACCCTTCGTGGGTGGAGCCCTCCGTGGACTCATGTGACCGTTACCCTTCGTGGGTTGAAGTCTCCATCAACGTGGATGTACGATAGCACCACCTATCGGAACCACGCCAAAAACATCCGTGTCTCCAATTGCGTTTGAATCCTCCAAACCCTTCCCTTTACATTCTTGCAAGTTGCATGCTTTAATTTCCACTGCCTATATACTCTTTGCATGCTTGCTTGAATTGTGTGATGATTGCTTGACTTGTCCTAAGATAGCTAAAATCTGCCAAACTCTAAAATTGGTAAAAGGTTAAGTTTTTAATTGGTCAAGTAGTCCAATCACCCCCCCTCTAGACATACTTCAAGGTCCTACAAGGGGTATCAGAGTTTTGGTCTCCATTTGCCTTGATTTCCATAGTTTTTGGTGGTCATAGCCTTGGTTTCCCAACCTAGGAGAGTATGGCGTCTAGCGAGGGAAATTATGACCGTAGAGGTCCTTACTTTGATGGTACTAATTTTGCTAGTCGGAAGCATAAGATGAAAATGCATATTCTCGGACATAACCCCGCCGTTTGGGCAATTATTTGTATTGGCTTGCAAGATGAATTCTTTGATGGGAGAGAGCTGAACCGTGAAGCTAATGCGGAAGAATTGAAGATGCTGCAATACAACGCTCAAGCTTGTGATATCATCTTCAACGGACTGTGCCCCGAAGAATTCAACAAAATCAGCCGCCTTGATAATGCAAAGGAAATTTGGGATACTTTGATTGATATGCATGAAGGTACCGAATCCGTCAAGGAATCCATGTTGGATGTGCTCCAAAGTCAGCTCGACAAGTTCAAACTGAAGGATGGTGAAGGTGTCGCTGAAATGTACTCTAGGCTTTCTCTTACCACAAATGAGATTGCCGGCTTAGTTAGTGAAGAGATGACCGACAAATTCATCATCAAGAAGATCCTAAGAGCATTGGATGGAAAGTATGATACCGTGTGCACATTGATCCAAATGATGCCAAACTACAAAGATCTCAAGCCAACGGAAGTCATTGGAAGAATTGTTGCTCATGAGATGTCACTCAAGGATAAGGAGGAACTTCACAACAAGTCAAGTGGTGCTTACAAAGCCTCAAGTGAAGCCCCACATCATCAAGTGAGAAACAAACCTTCAATGAAGAATTGAGCTTAGTGGTGAAGAACTTCAACAAGTTCTACAAGAGTAGAACCAAGAAAGAAGCTCCAAGTCAAGGTCTTACAATGACAAAAGATCTTCTAGTCGAGGCGCAATTGCTACAATTGTGGGAGACCGGACATTATTCAATGAGTGTCGGCAGCCTACAAAGAAGAAGATTCTCCAAGAAGAAGAAGCAAAGAAGAATCACCACCAAGAGAGGAGGAGTAGAGATGATCGTTATGAGCGAAGACCCTCACGGAGAAGCAAGGATTAGGAAAGGAAGGACAAGTCATCAAGGAGCTACACAAAACGAAGACATCAAGCTCATGTTGGTGAATGGGAATCCGGCTCCGACTCCGACAATCACTCAGGAGAGAAGCTATCACTCCGACTCGAATATACTCAAGATGAAGGTGTTGCGGTCTAGCACTTGTGTCAACCAACTCCTCGACATATTTGATTCACCAAATGAAGGAATTGGAAGATGCTTCATGGCCAAAGGTCCAAAGGTAACACATCCACGAGTATGTTGATTTCGATACTAATGAAGATGA
Source organism: Aegilops speltoides (assembly GCA_021437245.1). Lineage (NCBI taxonomy): Eukaryota > Viridiplantae > Streptophyta > Magnoliopsida > Poales > Poaceae > Aegilops > Aegilops speltoides. The sequence continues at coordinate 24,301 of JAHHZJ010002388.1, forward strand.
CTTGCTTGTGGATGATGATTTACTTGTTGACAACTCTAGTGATGAATACTATGATGAAACGTCAATTAATCATGCTAATCAAGATAAAACAAATGACAATCATAAGGATAATGTTGAGCTTCTAACTAAAGAACTAAACACTCTTAAGTTGGCTCATGAAACTATCTTGAAGATCATCGAGAACTCTTAAGGGCTCATGAGAAGTTACACTTTGAAAAGCTCAATCTTGAGCAAGAGCATGAGTTCTTAAAGCAATCAATGCGATCTCCGTGAAAAGTTCTTCTTACATTGCCAGCGTTTACTCTTATCTACTTACATGCCTCAAGTCAAGTCTAGTAACAAGTACAAGAAAGATACTTCCTCTAGTAGTAACAATAATAATGTCAAATCCAATATTGTTGCTTCTAGTAGTTCTCTTGATTCCACTAATGATTCTCTTAGCCAAGTTACACTTGAGCAAGAAAATAGCTTATTGAAGGAATTATCGAGAAGGTGTTTACAAGAGCCTTCTTTGGGAGTAAGCAATTCGAGGAAATTATGCATAAACAAGGAAGGCACGGAAGAATCAAGGTCTTGGTTTTGAGCGAAAGTTCAATGCCAATGGAGTTAGTGGGAAGAAGATCAATACCCCAAGGCGAAGTTTGTTCCTCAACAAGAGAAGTATGATCCTACTTCCTTCAAGGGAACACAAGCACAAGATGATCTTCCACCACAAGACCACAAGAACAAAGGCAAGGACAAGCTTCAAGAAGAGATTGATGCATTTGAAGAAGCACCTAAGGCCTTGTTCAAGTGGGTTCCCCGACTACATCAAGTTCTACTTCATCAAGTACAACTACAACTCCAAGGATTCCCATCAAGATGATGTGGATCGAAGAAGAAGAACTAGAAAGTTCTTGAGGGTGACTCGCCAACATTCTTCACTCATATCATTATGGCAAGGACAAGTGCAATCAACTTCCACATCTTGCACTAGTTCAAGGAGTCACAAACCCTCATGTTGGTAAGGCAAGGAACAAGGTAACCTAATGATTTCATGGACATCATCTTGTGTGTGCTTCACTCTATGTTTATGGATATTCTTGTTTGTTCCTTGTGGGACTAACCCATGTAGGTAAGTTGAAAGTGCAACTCATTCCAAAGGATTTCTCCAAATGATCTACATCAACATTGAGCATCCACATCTTCAACACCTACATGAAGTCATCATCGACAAAACCCAAGGTTAGTTCATCCCTCTAAAGGGATCTCACATCTAGGGAGCTTAACTCTAAGAATTGAGTCAAAGCAACTCTAATGGTGTGAACACATCAATGCATTATGTAAAGTGGTAACCCCACTTGAGCTTAAGCAGCAGTATGACCTATGATCAAATGTTTTAAATTTGACTCCTAAGTCAATATACTCATATATAGATGACCTAGTCATCGCCAATTGTTTGATAGATGCTAGAATTGGTTGTGCATGTTTTGCCACATATTTCATTTGCCATCTTATTGAGTGAGCATGTTGGTGCATATTTTACTCATTCAGGGACATCCACTTGTTGCTTTGATTGTTTGGGTTTCTTTTCTTTTTGCCAAGTGGATGGACAAGAATGCCTAAGAACCTTCTCTAGCTATCTATGCTTTTCTCGTCTCAAACTCTATTCATGCTACATCACAAAATTTGACCAAGTCGATTGAACCACTCGTGTGAGGAGCACTTTCGGAGTCCCGATTAAGTCATAGACTTAAAGTTCCAAAACTTCTTTGTAATTCTCGGTCGACCGATTCCTCCATTTGGTCCTCTGAGAGATCATTAAGTCGATCTAAGTTTTCAATCTCGGTGCAACGATTTGAACTTCGGTCACACGAGTTCTTTATGCTTGTACACGATTATGCATCTCGGTGCCACGAGTTGTTCCACTCGGTCACAGCGATAGGGTCGGGCTATATATAGTCACGGGCAAAAATTTGGAAATTACTCGAACCCTTTCGCCGCGCAATAGCTCGCTCTGCCTCCGGGTCTCGGATCGTCTCCTCGTCACCAGCCGCCTCCATCGCTGGTCTCCGCCGCCGTCGGTGATTTCAACCCGCCGTTCTGCCGTAGCGAGTTCATCGCCAAGCTAGGGTATGGACTCGATCCTTTGTGCTATCCTCGTCGATTCCTAGCACATTGCGTTCTTATTGATTCTTGCCACGATTGAAACACTCATATCCAGTCAATGTAATCCGTAGATTAGATGAGATTGAAATTTTAGGGTTAGGTTTCCGCTGAAACCATCTCGGACCCACCGAGTTGAAAAACTTCGGTCCCACCGATTGGCTAATGCCATTGCACTAGTAACTCTCGGTCGACCGAGAATTGCTAATCGGTGAGACCGATTTTAGGACTTTGTGAAACCCTAGCGATCTCGGTGCCACGAGCGTGACTCGGTCCAACCGAGTTCATCGATTTAGGTTCCAAAACTACTTTGGTATCACCGAGTTTGAAAATCGGTTGATCGAAATGCTTTCGTGGAAAATTAAAACTGAATTTTGAATCATTCTTTTGCAAAAACTCGCATTTCGTGATGCTCATCCACTCTATCTCATCTATAACTCTTCACGAAATTGACGATCGGTGTTTGCAGCATGTTAGACCAAAGTGATCGAGAACAAGTCGGAAGAGCAGTTTCACATGGTGAGGGCACTAGTCCCTCCAGCACTTGAGATGAAGGCAGCGAAGCACTCCAAGCAACCTGCCTAAAGCTGCTACCGGCAAAGGAAGAAGAGACCTCAGATTAGAGGATGAGGACTATAAGCGAGAAGAGGATGAGGCTACCTCCAAGAAGGTAGTGCTCAAAAAGGAGTATGGCTCAGCACATAGCACAAAGCCTTGACTAAATAAGAAGGTTCCTGCCAAGAGGACACCTGCCCAAGGTTAGAAGGTCCACTCAAGTGCCAAAAAAAATCTGAACCCATAGAGGCACCTGCAAAGAAAGTCACAACTTCCAAATCTAAGAAAGTTCCCACTAGAGAAACTATGAAGTTTACCATTGAATCAGAGGATGAAGCTGCTCAGGATAAGAAGAAGAAGAGAGCAAGAACCACTACTGCCCAGGTTCTTGGAAAGCCCTCAATGAGAAGAGATTCTGAAGAGGAAGAAGAGGTTGCTGCACCAACACCCAAGGCACCAAAGCTTATGGGTGATGCTATTAGATCAGGGGCTGCAACATTTAAGCCCAAGGAAGCACCCAAAGCTGCCCCCAAGGCCAAGCTTGCACCAAAGAGGAATACCATGAGTATTCAATTTCTGAGAAGAACAAGGCCCAGTGCCTAATGTTTGCGATGAGGAAGATGAAGAAGGACAGGTCCTAAGGAAGCTCAAGCCCAAGATACCAGACCACAATGATGCCCATCCTGTGGCTGAGGACATGAGGATCAGAAAGGACTCAGGGTTGAGGCTATCGAGGATGACATATCCATATGCCTCAAGGAGGAGAACTGTTGTTGACTACAGGTTCCATACAAAGGAACAGCAGGACTTCTATGAGACAATCTTGTTGGAAAAGAAGCCCATAGTGTGTGATATGAGGTGGGTCGACTGGACCTACATGAAAGACAATGAAGAACACTATCCTGGAGTGCAAGACAGTTTTGTTGCTTGTGGAGTTAAAGATTATGTTGGGCAAAAGCTCACCAACTAGAATGATGAACTTATCATGCAATTCTACTCCTGACACACTTCTATCGAGATGGGAGGATAGTTTGGATGTGCGAAGGTACAAGGTACCAGTCATTTGTTGAGGAATGGGCAAGGCGATCAATGCCCCAAAGGAAAATGATGATGACTTGGATATCTATGCCAAGAAGAAGATGGACCACAATTCCATGGCACACATGTACAAGGAGATCCCAGACAAAGCTGTTGAGACACATAAGTTTGGATCAGTCCACTTTCTTCTGTCAGGGCTGCCAACTATCAATTGGATCCTAAGGCACACTCTATTGCCTAAGTCTGGTGACCACAACATGATCAGAGGGCATGCAATCAACATGTTGCATTTGTTTGATGTGCCATAGAAATTCAAGGTCATGAGCCTTATGGTTGAAACCATTAAGAGGACTGCAGCAGATCAAAAGAGGAGTTGTGGATATGCCCCTCAAATTCAGGAGTTGATTAACTCAAAGATGGGCACAGGAAAATATCAATTGGATAAGGAACATTTTCCTCTCTATCCAGATTTTGAGGACAATCAGGTTGTCATGAATGAGAATGATCCATCATCAGTACAAGCTCACGAAGAAGGAGAAAGCAAGGAAGGAGAAGGCTGCCAAGATGCCAACTCAAGAGGAGGCATCAGAAGTATTTCTTGAAGAACAAGCGAGGAGCAGCTTGGTTACTTGATAGCATCTTCGAGGATTGAGAAGGATTGGCCACCCTCACTCGAATCGGAGAGCTTGGAAAGAATCAAGGAACTAAAATTCCATGATCTAGATGTCAAAATGGCGAGATTGATCTGTTGTGGAGCAGCTATAGGATGACATGCGAGGAGAGGAGGGCAGACTACCACTAATGTATTTGCAGTGCCTAGAGCCGGAGGTCGGTTGTAGTGCAGTGACATACACGAGATCCACATCATCTACACCAGCTACAGCTCCTACAGCTCGGTGCAACCAGCTCCGGCATCAACTCCGGCACCCTCTACTTCAGCTGAAGCCTTCGTCCTTGGAGTTATCCGGACACCACCACGAAGATCAAGCACGAGTCGATCTAGCACTATCGTTTTATATGAACTTTTTGGTAACTTGTTGCCAAAGGGGGAGAAAAATGTATAGATCATAGGCTTCGAGAGAGAGAGAGTGTGTGTGCGTTGCTTTTATTCTCTCTTGATTTGGTGGTTAAACTTGTTTGCTTTTGATTGCTTGAGATACTATCTGTGAGACATTGATGATCATGTGTTTGATCATAAGCTACACTTATGCATGTTTGATGATATTATCTTATCTATGTGATCATTCACTTTGCTTGGTGATGAGTGCATGTATTCAATCTTTATCATTTTGAGCGCTCCACCAAGATGTATGTGACATGGAAGAGTAACCCATGAGCCTGATTCCTTGTGCATTTGCAGTCCAAAGCAAATCTTAAACTATGCACAAATTTAGGGGGAGCTCTTGCTTATCACATACTTTTTAAAGCGACGATGCTATTCAATCTTATTATCATTTGTCGAAGCTTTGATCTATATGTTGTCATCAATTACCAAAAAGGCGGAGATTGAAAGTGCAACTATTCCTAGGTGGTTTTGGTAATTCATAACAACATATAGCTCATTGAGCTAATGCTATTCCAAGACTATTATTTCAGGAAAGCTCAATGAATGGCATGGCATGGATGATGAAAGTGGATCCCTCAAAATGCTAATGACAAAGGATTGGCTCAAGCTCAAAAGCTCAGGACTCTTCATTTTATATTTTAGTGATCCAAGATCACATTGAGTCTATAGGAAAAGCCAATACTATCAAGGAGGGATGAGGTGTTGCTTAATGAGCCTCTTGCGACATGTGCTTAGTGATATGCTCCAAAACCCTCAGCTACTTTCTCACATCCACAAATGACCTAAACCTAAAGCCAAAATCGATCACACCGATTCTTTCTATCCGGCGCCACCGATTTCAAATGTCATAGCCACTGCCACAAACCCTAGGCAAATCGGTTCTACCGATAGGGATCTCGGTCTCACCGAGATGGGATTGCAATCTCTCTGTTTCCCTTCATAATGTTTCAGTCTAACCGAAGTGAGCGATCGGTCCCACCGAGATTGCAATGTAAATTCTCTGTTTCCCTTTTGTAACATTTCGGTCTCACGAAAAGAACCATCGGTCCCACGAGTTTACGACCAACTCTCTGGAAAGCTTATTACAAAATCGGTCTCACGAGTTTGTATGTCGGTCTTCTTGAGATTACGTTATGCCCTAACCCTAAGCGAATCAGTCCTCACGGAGTTGCATGCAGTCCACAAAAATCTAACGGTCACTAGGTTTACTAAATCGGTCGACCGAGTCATTGAATCGGTCCCACGAGTTTGGTAAATGTGTAATAACAGTTAGATTTTGTGTGGAGAGCTATATACCCCTCCACTTCCTCTTCATTTGTGGAGAGCCATCAGAACAAACCTACACTTCCAACTTACCATTTCCGAGAGAGAACCACCTACTCATGTGTTGAGGCCAAGATATTCCATTCCTACCATATGAATCTTGATCTCTAGCCTTCCCCAAGTTGCTTTCCACTCAAATCTTCTCTCCACTAGATCCAAAACCTATGAGAGCGAGTTGAGTGTTGGGGAGACTATCATTTGAAGCACAAGAGCAAGGAGTTCTTCATCAATGCACCATTTGTTACTTCTTGGAGAGTGGTGTCTCCTAGATTGGCTAGGTGTCACTTGGGAGCCTCCGACAAGATTGTGGAGTTGAACCAAGGAGTTTGTAAGGGCAAGGAGATCGCCTACTTTGTGAAGATCTACGCTAGTGAGGCAAGTCCTTCGTGGGCGACGGCCATGGTGGGATAGACAAGGTTGCTTCTTCGTGGACCCTTCGTGGGTGGAGCCCTTCGTGGACTCGCGCAACCGTTACCCTTCGTGGGTTGAAGTCTCCATCAACGTGGATGTACGATAGCACCACCTATCGGAACCACACCAAAAACATCCGTGTCTCCAATTGCGTTTGAATCCTCCAAACCCTTCCCTTTACTTTCTTGCAAGTTGCATGCTTTAATTTCTACTGCCTATATACTCTTTGCATGCTTGCTTGAATTGTGTGATGATTGCTTGACTTGTCCTAAGATAGCTAAAATATACCAAACTCTAAAATTGGGAAAAGGTTAAGTTTTTAATGTCAAGTAGTCTGATCACCCCCCTCTAGACATACTTCAAGGTCCTACATTATGTCGGATGAGATTCCTCCTGTAATAGTTATAACATAAGGTGACACAGAACTAGCTCCAGTTCATCAATGTAATGTAGGCATGTATTCCGAATATAGTCATACATGCTTATGGAAAAGAACTTGCATGACATCTTTTGTCCTACCCTCCCATGGCAGCTGGGTCCTAGTGGAAACTAAGGGATATTAAGGCCTCCTTTTAATAGAGTACCAGACCAAAGCATTAACACATAGTGAATACATGAACTCCTCAACCTACGGTTATCACCGAGAAGTATCCCGATTATTGTCACTTTGGGGTTGTCGGATCATAACACATAATAGGTGACTATAGACTTGCAAGATAGGATCAAGAACTCACATATATTCATGAAAACATAATAGGTTCAGATCTGAAATCATGGCACTCGGGCCCTAGTGACAAGCATTAAGCATAGCAAAGTCATAGCAACATCAATCTCAGCACATAGTGAATATTAGGGATCAAACCCTAACAAAACTAACTTCATTACATGGTAAATCTCATCCAACCCATCACCGTCCAGCAAGCCTACGATGGAATTAATCACGCACGGCGGTGAGCATCATGAAATTGGTGATGGAGGATGGTTGATGATGACGACGGCGATGAATCCACCTCTCTGGAGCCCCGAACGGACTCCAGATCAGCCCTCCCGGGAGAGATTAGGGCTTGGCGGCGGCTCCGTATCGTAAAACGCGATGAAACTTTCTCTCTAATTTTTTCTCTGCGAAACAGAATATATAGAGTTGGAGTTGAGGTTGGTGGAGCATCAGGAGGCCCACGAGGCAGGCGCGCCGAGGGAGGCGCCCCCACCCTCGTGGACGGTGTAGGCCCCTGGTCTTGATTCTTCGCGATATTTTTATATTTTCAAAAGTTATCTCCGTGGATCTTACGGTCATTCCGAGAACTTTTGTTTTACGCTAATAAACAACACCATGGCGATTCTGCTGAAAACAGCATCAGTCCGGGTTAGTTTCATTCAAATCATGCAAGTTAGAGTCCAAAACAAGGGCAAAAGTGTTTGGAAAAAGTAGATACATTGGAGACGTGTCAACTCCCCCAAGCTTAAACCTTTGCTTGTCCTCAAGCAATTCAGTTGATAAACTAAAAGTGATAAAGAAAAAGTTTTACAAACTCTGTTTGCTCTTGTTGTTGTAAATATGTAAAGCCAGCATTCAAGTTTTCAGCAAAGATTATGAACTAACCATATTCACAATAACACTTAGGTCTCATGTTTACTCATATCAATGGCATAATCAACTAGTGAGCAATGATAATAAATCTCGGATGACAACACTTTCTCAAAACAATCATAATATGATATAACAAGATGGTATCTCGCTAGCCCTTTCTGAGACCGCAAAACATAAATGTAGAGCACCTTTAAAGATCAAGGACTGACTAAACATTGTAATTCATAGTAAAGAGATCGATCAAGTCATACCCAATATAAACTAATAGTAATGAATGCAAATGACGGTGTGCTCTCTAGCGGTGCTTTTTAATAAGAGGTGATGACTCAACATAAATGTAAATAGATAGGCCCTTCAGAGAGGAAGCGAGGATTTGTAGAGGTGCGAGCTTGATTTTAAAATAGAGATGAATAACATTTTGGCGGCATACTTTCCTTGTCAACACAACAACTATGAGATATTGATATCTTCCATGCTACATACATTATAGGCGGTTCCCAAACAAAATGGTAAAGTTTATACTCCCGACCACCAACAAGCACACTCCACGGCCATCTGAAACAACGGGGTACCGTCCATACCAGCAACAGTCCTGGGGGAGTTTTGTTGAATTATTTTGATCTGCTTTAATCTTTTGATCATGGGATGGGCATCCGGCTACCGGCCACTTTCTAAATGAATGAGGCGGAGTCCACTCCTCTTGAGAATAACCCACCTAGAATGGGAATCTGAGACAACCCTAGTTTAAACATGAGCTGCTAGAGCATACAAAAAAATTTCATTTGAAGGTTTGGAATTTGGCACATACAAATTTAGTTGGAATGACGGTAAATACCGCATATATGAAGGTATGGTGGACTCATATGGAATAACTTTGGGGTTTATGGAGTTTGGATGCACAAGCAGTATTCCGCAAATGCAGGTGAAGGGTAGCAAAAAGGCTGGAAGCGACCAAGCGAGAGAAGCGACAACAGTCATGAACATGCATTAAAATTAATCAACACGAGTGCAAGCATGAGTAGGATATAATCTACCATGAACATAAATATCGTGAAGGCTATGTTGATTTGTTTCAACTACATGCATGAACATGTGCCAAGTCAAGTCACTCAAATCATTCAAAGGAGGATACCATCTTATCATACAACATCACAACCATTTTAATAGCATGTTGGCACATAAGGTAAATCATTATAAGCTCCTAGCTAATTAAGCATGGCATAAGAAACTATAATGTCTGTCATTGCAAACATGTTTACTCATAATAGATTTGAATCGAGGAGCGGTGAACTCATCATAATTACAAAAACAAGAGATTGAGTTCATACCGACTTCTCTCATCTCAATCAGTCCATCATATATCATCATTATTGCCTTTCACTTGCGACCGAATGGTGTGTATAATAATAATAGTCTTGCGTGCATTGGACTAAGCTGGAATCGCAAGCATTCAATTCAAGAGAAGACAAAGTAATATGGGATCTAAGTTAAATCAACAATCATGCATATGAGAGCCACTAAACATTGTCAATAAGGTCTTCTCTCGACCCCAAAGGAAAGAAAAGAAATAAAATTATTTAAGCGGAAAGCTCCCAACAAGTAAAAGAAGAGCGAGAAATCTTTTGGGTTTTCATTTTAATTACTACTACAAGCATGGAAATTAAAATAACTATTTTTTTAGTTTTCTTAAGGTTTATCAAACACACAAGAAGAAAGCTAGAAAAATAAATTAAACTAGCATGGATAATACAATGAAAGAGTATGAGCACCGACAACTAGAATAGTGTGTGAACATGAATGTAAAGTCGGTGAGAAATACATACTCCCCCAAGCTTAGGCTCTTGGCCTAAGTTGGTCTATGCCCAAGGATTGCGGCTACTCTCCCTGGTGTAATGAGGAGTGTCATCTGGATACCACTGGCTAGCGATCTCCTCCGGGTCCCACTGATAACAGGTTGGACGATAAGGGTCCAGTGGAGGTTCTGGATCAGGCTCTGGAGCGGATGTCTGGTCTCGATGCACGTACACCGCTTCCGGCAAGACAAGGTAATGGTCTGCAATTTAATCAAACAACAAAGGCACAGGCATGGTAATAATCTCATTGTGTTTCTTATTAAATCTCAAGTTATACAGAAGCATCTTATCATCATTGTCAACAATAAACTCATGCGCTAGCATGCTCCTGTAATCTAAAAAGGTAAGAGGCAGCAGTGTCTCCTCTTTCTCATCATGTCTAATAGGTATCTCAAAATGTTTAGCAAGGCGTGCAGCATAGATACCTCCAAAGATGGGGCCCTTTGTACGGTTCAGGCTTAGCCGTTTAGCAATAACGGCACCCACTAAAAGTGTTGTCACCAAATAAGGCATGGAATAGAATAATAATATCAGGAACACTGAAGTTTCCACTATTTCCATGACCAATTAAGCATCGACTAGCAAATATGGCAAAGTAGCGTAAAACAGGGAAATGTATGCTAGTGATTCTTGCATCGGAACCCTTCTTCGAATCCCCTACAGTAATAGTGTTAACAAAACCATCCACATCTTTACGACGTGGTTCATCTAAGCTGCCCTCAAAGGGTATTCTACAAACCGCGCAAAAGTTACGTAATGACATTTCCTTAGTCTCATCATATAAATGAAAAGATACTGAAGGAGGTGAATTCTTAGGATAATAGTAAAAGTTTTGCTCGAAAGTATTGGTGAGTAAGAGATACTGATCGATCCGGTCGTGGAGGAAGTCGGTGAGGCCCGCATTTTTAGCCAAAGAATAAAGTCTTCATAAATCCCGGTTGCTCTCAAAAAATTATCACGTGGCCACTCACAAGGCCTTACTTCCGCTACGCGAGGAAGATTATACTTGGCCTTTTCCTTCTCCTTAGCTTGTTTATCCTTGGAGCTTTGGCTAGAAGAGCCCCTCAATAATCCCCTTATCATTTTCTGAAAATTTCTGAAATTTTAGTAACTTCAAAATAAAAGTGAATCAAACTAAACAAGATTGATAGCAACTACTCCTACAAGTGCCTAGAGCCTATATCATGCATTAGAATTACTTGGCACCTCATAAATTTGACATGCAAGCTCAAGAACGGGGTCACCTATGCAGCAAAACTTTGCAATGAATAAAGCACTAGAACAAAAACTAATTGGACCAATATAGGAGTCACATACCAAGCAACAATCTCCCAAAGCAGTTTTGTGAATGGAGCTTTGAGAAAGGAGATCGAAAATCACAGCAAAATGAGCTAGAACTCGTGCTTGAGCCGAATGGGGATTTTTTGGGAGGAAGATGGAGTGTGTGGGTGCAGGAATAAGTGGAGGGGTGCCACCATGGGCCCACGAGACAGGGGGCACGCCCAGGGGGAGTGGGCGCGCCTTCCACCCTCGTGGCCAGGTGCTTGCCCCCCTGCTGTGTTCTCAGTGCCTAAAATCATAAAATATTCCATAAAAAATCACACTAAATTTGCAGGGCATTTGGAGCACTTTTATTTTCGGGATATTTTTTATTGCATGGATAATTCAGAAAACAGACAGATAATACTAATTTTGCTTTATTTATTCTAAATAACAGAAAGTAAAAAGAGGGTACAGAAGGTTGGCCTTCTAGTTTCATCCATCTCATGATCATCAAAATGAATCCACTAACAAGGTTGATCAAGTCTTGTTAACAACTCATTCCGAATAACATGGAACCGGAGAAATTTCGAATAACACTAGGTTACCTCAACGGGGATATGAACATCCCCAACAATAATAATATCCTATTTTTTCTTGACAGTAGGGAGAGGAAATTCAAAACCTCCAATAATGATAGTTGGAACTTTTCCAATAGAATTGATGCTATGAACTTGAGGTTGTTTCCTCGGGAAGTGTACCGTATGTTCATTGCCATTAACATGAAAAGTGACATTGCCTTTGTTGCAATCAATAACAGCCCCAACAGTATTCAAAAAGGGTCTACCAAGGATAATTGACATACTATCGTCTAGGAATGTCAGTTAAGATAGTAACATTTGCAACCTAGCAGGCACATCCTCACAAATACCGGCGGTATAGCAGTTGATTTATCAACCATTTGCAAAGATATTTCAGTAGGTGTCAACTTATTAAATTCAAATCTCGATATAAAGAGAGGCATAAAACTAACACGGATCCAAGATCACATAAGCGGTTTTAATATAGTTTCTTTTAATGGAGCATGGTATAGTTGGTACTCACGGATCTCCTAGTTTCTTAGGTATTCCACCTTTAAAAGTGTAATTAGCAAGCATGGTGGAAATTTCAGCTTCCGGTATCTTTCTTTTATTTGTAATGATATCCTTCATGTACTTAGCATAAGGGTTTACTTTAAGCATATCAGTTAAGCGCATACGTAAGAAGATAGGTGTAATCATTTCAGCAAAGCGCTCAAAATCCTCATCATCCTTTGTCTTGGATGGTTTAGGAGGAAAGGGCATGGGTTTCTGAACCCATGGTTCTCTTACTTTACCGTGCTTCCTAGCAACAAAGTCTCTTTTATCATAACGTTGATTCTTTGATTGTGGGTTATCAAGATCAACAACAGGTTCAATCTCTACATCATTATTATTGCTAGGTTGAGCATCAACATGAACATTATCATTAACATTATCACTAGGTTCATGTTCATCACCTGATTGTGTTTCAGCATCAGAAATAAAAATATCATTAGGATTCTCAGGTGTGTCTACAACAGGTTCACTGGAAGCATGGAAAGTCCTATCGTTTTTCTTTTTCTTCTTTTTAGAAGGACTAGGTGCCTCTAAATTATTTCTCTAAGAATCCTGCTCGATTCTCTTAGGATGTCCTTAAGGATACAAAGGTTCCTGAGTCATTCTACCAGTTCTAGTAGCCACTCTAACAGCAAAGTCATGTTTATTATGTCGGTGTTCTGGGAACGGGGGTCCCCAGACTTTCCTGCCTGCGGCCTACGGCGTGGCTCAAGTGGGGGCCCAATGCAGCCCAGCTCCATCAACTCAAGCTCAAGACCCTCGTGAGGGGCCAAGCCTCGCGGGGCGGATGACAGGGAGCTTCCTCGGGAGCAGCCTCCTCGAGGCGAGGCTCGCGAGGCCGAGAAGATCAAGCAGGGCACCTCCCGAGGGGCCGTGGCCAAGCCCGACGATCGAGGACCAGGTGAGGCGCCGGTGGGCGCCGGCCTGCGATGTCCTTGTTTCCCTTCGGTGCAAAGGGGGCAAGCATAGCCAAGGCATCGAGCAAAGGTTACCGTTTGATTGCAACAAGACCAAGACCAGTGAGCGGCGGGATGGAGGTCATTGTGGAGCCAGGCGGCGTCACCGTCGGGACCTTTGGCAGAAGACTAACTTTAGTCGGGATAAGTGTACGGATGTTCCCCTTCAAAATGGCCAATTGTTGGCGCCCTTCCGCTCATTATTTGGGGAGGCCCAAGGCCTCGCTCTATATCTGGGACTAGCCACCACAAGGTAGGGGAAGATCATCTAGATATCGACCAAAGAGAGAGAGAGAGCGACTAAACTCACCCAAGCAGTTCATCGCACCAGCTCAAGAACAGCCCCTCGTGAGCTTGTTCTCCCTTTGTACTGTTCATCATCAGCCCACGAGGCAATCCACCACACCACGCCTTTGGGTAGGGTATTACACCACAATGGTGGCACTGAACGATATAAATCTCGTGTCCCTTGTTTGTTCATCTTTCTTGCTTAGATCTTTGCGAGACTTGAGGCGTGAGCTGGTAGGGAGAGATCTTCGTGCGCACCCAGTGTTGAACCTCAAAGTGCGAAACCGAAATCCGACATTTGGCGCGCCCGGTAAAGTGCGCGGAATCTTTCTTCCTCTAGTAAATGTCGATCTTCCGCTGTGACCATGGTGGCGCTTCGCCCGAGCCAGCGCGGCGTCGGGCTGCTCTCGCCACCCGCGTCGCCCAGACGGCGCCCGTCGGCGGACGCCGCCGTCGTTCTCCGTCTCCTGCCACCAACGCCACCACCGGCCCGGCAGGGAACGAGCAGCAGGCCTCATCCTTGCATCCTTCGGTGCGGCACGATAGCCGCACCGCCACCCCGTCGCTGACTCCAGCCGGTTCGTCGTCCCATGCCCGTCGCGCCCCCACAGACATGCATGCCGCGCTGCTCCTAGCGCGTGAGCTCCTGCACTATCGCCCCGTCGACGACCTCTACGAGGATTGGCTCGCCCGCATCACCGAGCTTGTCAGCACCGCAGGGGGCTCTCCCATGCCATCCCTCTCGCTGCCTCGCCCTCCATCCCTACGGAGGGCGAGGCGGAAATGCCTCCACCACATCCTCCCCAAGAAGGCGCCACAGCTCCAAAGCGCGCGGCCCAGTCAAGACCGCGCGTCCGGCGCCTGCGCGACAAGAAAAGAGCTGCCAAGATCGCCGCCCCCAAGAAGGTGCTCGCGTGCTCCCAGCACGGTGCGCCATGACCGCATCCCTACACGCCCGTCAAGACCGCGTTGCTCGAGGCGGTGGCGAGAGAATCCCAGGCAGGCCCCACCTCGGCGAGAGGCTCGGTGGCCACTGCAAGCTGCCGCGCTTTCACCTCCGAGCTGCGTAGCGTCGCGTGGCCCAGCAAGTTCAAGCCAGACCTGCCTGCGCTACGACGGCACTGTGGACCCCGCGGAGTTCCTCCAGCTCTACGAGCTCGGCATCGAGGCCGCCAACAGGGACGAGAAGGCCATGGTGAATTGGTTTCCCATGGCACTCAGGGCGGTGCCCTTTGGCTCTGAACACTGCCCCGAGCACGATCTCCTCTGGGATGAGATGCGCACCGCTTCATCGCCAACTTCCAAGGTACTCGCGACCGGCCCCGGCCATGGCGACCTGCGCTACATCAACCAACAGCCGGAGAGACCTGCGGAAGTACATCGGCCTTCAAAGCTTTGCCTCAAGATTCCCAAGGTGGTGAGGAGGCCATCATTTCAGCCTTCCCAGCGGTCGTCGCGACATCAAGATGAAGGAGGAGCTAGCAATCCATGAAGACTGTGCACATCATTTGGGCTGTTCAACTGGCGACCAAGTCGTAAAGGTGAGGAAGGCGCCTCTCCCTCCTCGAGCTCCGTGGCCGACCTAGAAGAAGCCCAAGGTCAGGGCGTGAAGCGCAAGGGGCTGCTGTGCTCGCGTGAGCAGGACACCAAGCGAGGCGGGGATCAGCCTGAGTCATCTAAGGGCAGCCGGTACTGCGTGTACCACGACCTCCACACCCACAACACCAATGAATGTCAGGAGCTCAGAGCCATGCGAGATGGGCGTATCGGCCGACGCCCCGACCGCAACGACCGGGGCTATGGCCGAGGAGGAGGAAGAGGTGGAGGGCGATGGGAAGACCGTGGCCCTCGCCAAGGGTGGCGTGACCGGCCTCGCGAGGACCGCTGACAGGACCAGCCTCACGAGGGAGGTTGGAGGGATCAGCCTCGTGAGGACCGCCCTCAAGGCAACGCAGGCCTCCCTCCTCTGCCATGACCGCCACCAGGACTAAGGGGCTGGGGGCTTCTAGGAGCCACGCGAAATCGCTTGCATCTTGGGCGGCGCTCAGGCCCCAGCCTCTCAGCGCATCTTCAAGCAGTTTGCTCGCGAGGTGAATGCAGTCCTCCCCAAGCTTGAGGCCACGCGCCCACTCAGGTGGTCCGCGTGTGCCATCACGTTCAGCTCAGCGGATCATCTCAAGTGTGCGGTAACAGCGGGGGTCCTCCCGGTGCTTTGTTCCCCAGTCATCAGCAATGTGCAAGTCACCAGGACCCTCATCAACGGCGGGGCTGGGCTCAACGTCCTGTCCGTCAAAATGTTCAACAATCTCCAAGTGCCATACGATCAGCTTCAGCCAACCAAGCCTTTCTTAGGAGTCACTGGTGGTTCAACTGTTCCGATAGGGCAAGTTCGTCTTCCCGACACCTTTGGGCAGCGCAACAATTACCGCACCGAGCTCATTGACTTCGACATCGCTCACATCCGCCTGCCATACAATGCCATCCTCGGGTACCCGACTCTGGCCAAGTTGATGGCAGTGACTCACCATGGCTACAATGTCCTCATGATGCCAGGAAGCGGTGGAATCATCACAGTGCCTTGCCGGGAAGGGATGCGTGTGTTCTCTTGGCGTGCCTTCGGGCGCGGCAATTGAACCAGATCATAGGGCGGGGAGGCTCCCGTGATCCCTAAGAAGAAGAAGCTTCACCTAACCCAAAAACTTCATGAGACAGGCCCCTCCGGAGGTGTTGCGTCAGGATCCGCGCCCGTCCAAGGGGCGCCACCCTCTGTTGCATAGGAAGGCACGGCCGGTGCCCTCCTCGGGCAGGGCTGGGGGCTCTCTCTTGGAGGCCACCGACCCGCCAAAGTCACGAGGCGCTCGGGCACCCGCTGGAGGTGTGCTTCAAGGCACGTTTCCCTCGAGGAAGGTATAAGGCAAGGAAGGCAAAACCCCGAGAGTTCATCGCGAGAACATTAAGGAACTCTGAGTCAAGAGTCATGCGTGGCAATCGCCACCTACCAGCTAGCCCCACATCCGGCGAGATGGTGGGCTGCGTGTGCGCATCCACATACAGGGGCTCAGCGATCCGCGTCTCGGGGCGCCTCGGCCTTCCGCGTGGGGCGTTGTGAGTCCACCTCACAGCTACGTTCGCATGCCCTTGGCTGCCGAATCGGCTTGCTCACGAGTGCACGATGAGGAGCATCTTGGAAGCTCGGTGGCGGGCACCAGCGTTCTGGAGGAGATGGAGATGGACCTTGAGGAGCCGCTGGGACCCTCAGGCCTCCGAGCCTCGGGTCTCAGGGGCTCGTGAGGTTGGCTGCTTCACCAGCGTCGGCAGCTACTCCGACCTCTCTGCAATGGTATCGGTTGGCATCTTTTGAGTTTTCTCTTGGTGGGGGCGCCATGATCTCATCATTCAGTCGCGTGGGTCCGTCCTGCGGCATGTATCCATTGCTTATCTTTTCATCGGCTTTGTTGGGGCGCCCTCGGGCTGCATTATCCCAGCCGCTCGGGCGGACCAGTGGCGTTTACTTCTCGCATCTACCTATGAATTCACTCCTCCAAGCCTAACTTTGGTCTTCATGATTATCATCGCGCTTATCGCGGACCTCTACCTTTCGCATGCAAAGCACTTGCGCGTTAAAAGGGGGGCACCTGAGCATCGCGACTCACGGGCTCTTACTGGCTCTCCAGCCCTCACACCTTGGCCTTGCCCCACGGCATCGTGACCTGTCATACCAGTGGCCCAGGCTCGCTCGGGGCGGGACTGAGGGGCGTAAACATTTGCATTCTAACCACCCTGCAAGAACACACCATTGATAAAGGCCCAGAGCCAGGCGCAACCCGCCTCGAGGTAGGGCCCCATGAGTCCCGCGCTGGCTCACGGGTGCCCAGATACACCTCTCCTAGCCCTACCGTGCCAGCCACGTGTCATGGCGGGGCTGTACACACCCCAGGGGCTCCTCCCGGAGGGGAGCCCCCTCCTACGCGTCAGTGGAAGCACCATGCTCCGCTGGCTGACAACACTGCCGAGGAGCGGCTATGCCCGTGCACACACAGAAGCGCTATGCTCCGCGCTAGTGATAAACAACTGGGGGCGGCCCACGGCCGTATCAACCTCGGGGAGCCCAGAGCTCAGTGTCTAGTACCATCGCAATGCCTCCCCTCGGGAGTGCCGCGTGAGGGGGCTGGACACAGGGGCTCTCCCGGGATCGTAAGCGCCGCCACCCGGCCCGAGTCCCTCGGACACAGTGGTCGCGCCTCCCGGCGGAGCCAAGTGCGAACTTCGTTTGCAGCGTCAAGGGGACTTGACATCGTGACTCGGGGCCTAGCTGGTCATGTAGCCCCTCACTCCTTAGTCCGTCCTGGTTTCGGTCGGGGCTAGCGATGGCTGAGGTATCTGTGGGGCGGGCCTGCCGGCGTGAAACGACAAATCCTCCTCGCCTCCCTTCCCTACTTTGCATTTTGCGTGTCAAGGGGACTCTGAGCATCGCGACTCGAGAGCCTAACGCCCGTAGCCCCTCACTCCTTAGTCCGTCACGGTTTCGATCGGGGCTAACGATGGTGACACTACAAAAAAAAAAACATCCGTGACATTTTGGGCGAACAAAAAAATTACATCATACATATGACACTTCTATGGCGATAATTGTGACAAAACCGGTATCATCATAGATGTGGTGGGCTCCTACTTCTATGAAAAAAATCAAGGCGGAAAATGGGCTTTTCGTCTGGGCGGGCGGAGGGCATAGCGCATGACATTCTTTGGGCCGTCCATGACGGAAAAAACCGTGGTAGAAGCGAGGAGAGAAAATTTGGGAGTTGCGGTTCACGGTGGGAGGTCGGGCGGAAGCGATCGCGTTTCTCTCGTGCGTCTGAGCATGTGTGTGGCGTTGGCTCTAACTAAAGCCGAGTGAGGCGTTGGGCTCTACTTGAACCCGGCGATTACCGCTGCGAGCTACAGCGTTCTTGAACCCGGCGATCGATCGATGGTTGTTAGCGAACCCGATGGGCGATTCGCCGCTCTGCTGCTAGCTGAACCCGATCGATTGGATGAGCAGTGAGCATTGCGGGGGGTTTGGATGAGCGATGGCGGTGGCATTACCTCTTGATGAGCAGGGAACCCGTGGTGTGGAGGTGGATGAGCGATGAGCGGTGGAGGGTGGCCATGGAGGGTGGTTGAGCAGGACCCGTGGTGTGGAGGCTGGATGAGCGATGAAGCGGTGGAGGGTGCCCATGGAGGGTGGTTGAGCGATGGCGGTGGAGTAGCGGCGGTGGAGGCTGGATGAGCGAGGAGCCGTGGAGGTGGAGGAGGTCGGCGGTGGAGGCGAGCGGTATCCGTGGAGTCCCATTTTGCGTCGCCACCTCCCCCGTTTGACCGTGGCGCTCCAACACAAGTTCGTTTCGTCCGTTTTGCGGTATGCCACACCTTCGATGAGCAGGACCCCGTTTAAGCCGTAGGAGGTCCGTTTCCTCCGTTTTCTTGATGCGCGAGCCCTCCGTTCAGCGGGACCCGTTTGACCGTGGGAGGTGCATTTTCTCCGTTTTGCGATGCGCGGACCCCTCCGATGAACAGGATCCTGTTTGGAACATGGCGGTCGAACACAAGGCCGTTTCCTCCGTTGTGCGGTACACGAGCCTCGTTTCCATCGCTGTTCCGTCCAAGCCCTCGGTGAACACGACCCGCGTTACATTACGACCCGGCCGGTTGGCTCCCGCGTTCCATTGTCTCCCGATGAACATGATGCATTCCGTTGCCTCCCCATGAACACGGCGGCGGCTGTTTCTCCGTTCGACCAAGCCATATGCATTATCGCGGTAGGCGTTCGAGACCTGCCCGTATGTGCGTGCGTGGCTGTAATTTCTTTCTGCACCCTACGCGCGGCATGCGTGCGTGTACATGCTACGTCGGCGCCTCTACTCGACATGCGGCGCCTCTACTACGACGCGTGCGGCGCCTCTACATCGACCGGTATATGCGTACCGTTCGCGACGAATGACAACGATCGTGCGCCGACCAGGTGGGTCGGTATCGGGCACTTCCTTACTGCGAAGATGTAGCTGGTGGGTCCCTAGCGGTTAGAAGTCGAATCGTTTTGGTTTTTGCGGACGCACTTCCTTGGATCGAAGATGTAGTGGTGGGTCGGCGGTCGGCGAATCGTTTTTCGGACGCACTTCCTTGCGTGCGAAGATGTAAGTAGTGGGTCGGCGGACGAAACATTTTTTCGCAATCGGTGGCCCATTCGGTGAGTCCCCGCCGTCGGTGGAGGAATAATTATTTTGCGGCGTAATAAGGAGGCACTTCCTTCTGCGGCCGTGGACCAGTATCACCCTCTCCACGTACAATCCCGTCCGATGAAGCCATTCCTTGACCCGTTGACCACGCGGCGCAAAGAGCGCGAGGCGGTGGGCGGCGCGAGCCTAGGAAGGGGCGACCGAAGCCCGGAAGGCGGCGATGGATGCCGCAGCGTGAAAGTATGAGGTTCACTCGTTCGGCTGCGGTGTGAGGCTGCCGTCGCGCGAGAATAACGAGGGGTGTGGGTGCGTGAGGATGGCTTTGGTGGCGGTGGGAGTAGTAGGGCGGTGAGGCCTCGCGCCATCCTGAGACCCGCCCTGAGGCGGCGAGGCGGCGGCACGACCCGCTGCTTTGGGCGGCTAGAGCAAGAAGACGGAGGTTGAAGAAGCACTACGGCCGTTGGATGGACATCGTGCAGTCCTTTGGAGCTAGAATCGTTCATATATTGACTAAAGTTGACAAAGGCCTCCGTCGATCAACAAGTAGGCCCTAAGTCAGCCTCCCACCAAGGTTGGTCCTAGCTAGAAGGGGGGTATTTATTTTTTTGTGCGTAATAAGGAGGCACTTGCGGTGGGTCTGAGCTGACATCGGGGCGGGACGTTTTTTTCGCGAAATACGGTGGCCCGTCCTGTGGGTCCCAGCAGTCATGGGGAAATGTTTTTTTCGTGAAATACTGGTGACCCGTCCGGTGGGTCCCTACTGTCAGGTGGAGGAATAATTATTTTCCGCGTAATAAGGAGGTACTACCTTGCGGCTGCCGTGGACCCAGCTATCAGCCTCTCCACGTACAGTACTCTTCCGATGGAAGTCGGTCATTGACCACATTGACCACGCCCTTGAGAGCAAGCACCGCCCGATTAACGATGCGAGCCTAGGAAGAGACGACGGTGAGCCAGGAAAAAGCTTGCGATGGAAGCCAGCGAGAGAGAATCTGAGGTTCACTACTTCGGCTGCGGTGTGATGCTGCCGTCGCCCGAGAACTGGGCAGTGGGAATAGTAGGTGGCGGTGAGGCCTCCGTGGCGGCACTGACCCGACCCACGAGGCGAGGAGCATGGGGCACGACCGGCGCTGCTTTGGTAGTGGAGCAAGAACACGAGAGGTTGAAGAAGCACTCGACCGTTGGATGGCCATCGTCTGGTCCTTTGGAGCTAGAATCGTTCATATTGACTAAAGTTGACAAAGGCCCCGTCCTAGTCAACTTAGTAGGCCCTAAGTCAGCCTCCACCATGGTGGGTCCCGGCTAACAGGGGTATTCATTTTTGTGCGTAATAAGGAGGCACTTCCGGTGGGTCAGTGACGGCGTGAGGCGTTTTTTTCATGAAATCGTTGGCCCGTCCGGTGGGTCCCAGCAGTCGAGCGTTTTTGGCGAAATAAGGTGGCCCGTCCGATGGGTCCCTGCTGTCGGTGGAGGAATAATTATTTTCAGCGTAATGGGAGGCGCCTTTGCGGCGCTGGACCCAGTATCGGCCTCTCCCGCGTCGATACTCTTCGATGGAAGTCGATGCGTTGACCACGTTGACCACGCCGCGCCGAGAAGCACGAGGCGGTGGTCTAGGCGGCAGCGAGCCTAGGAGCAGGACGGCGGGCAGGGAAGGCCGGCGATGGTAGCCAGCGGAGAGAGAATCGAGGTTCACTGGTTGGTTGCCGTCACCTTGAGAATAAC